>JAHTLZ010000015.1:49723992-49768087 GCA_023846285.1 Phrynocephalus versicolor
GATAGATAGATAGATAGATAGATAGATAGATAGATAGATAGATAGATAGATAGATAGATAGATAGAATAAACTTTATTGTCATTGTCCTATACAGAACAACAAAATTAAAAACAGAACAACGAGATTAAAAACATATAACCCTGTGATAGGGATAGGATTTTTTTGTCTGCTGCAATTTTGAGTCACATGGTATATGAATTGCTGTCTGCATCTCCTTGAGACAGCGTTTGAACGGTGAGCCGACAAGGAGCGCACATAAAGCAAACCAAAGTGTTCTGCTTTTATAAGGGGGCAGGGAGACAAGTGAGGGGGGCTGGCAAGGGGAGGATCAGACAGGGAGAGCAAGCGAGATGGGGGGAGGCTAGCAAGTGAGATGGCAGAGGACAAATTACGCAGAGAGCAATTTATGGAAGAAGAGGGAAATTTGAAGCATTAAAACACAACTCATGTCCCAAGCTAAAATAAGCAACCAAAACGTCTTGTCCTCAGCTGCCCTGCCCTGGCCTTGCAGACTCAAGCCCAAGGGCTCTTTGCGGAAGTCAGTCCATCCCATATTTGCTTCTCCTCTTTTCCTGATGCCTTCCTAGCATTACAGTACTGTCTTTTCCAGAGAATCCTGCCTTCTCGCGATGTATCCAAAGTAGGACAGCCTCAGCTTCAAGATTTTTCTCTTAAATGCGGTTACTTCACATCCATCTTGTCTCTGTAAGTGTTTTGCTTCGGACCGGTACAAAAAAATCTTACTTCATGTCTGTCGCACAACAGGTGAAATTTGTCTCAACCACGCCCCCAGAGCGGGATTGGAGCGTGACAATACTCTACCTGGCGTTGGGTTGGGGTATTCTCTTGTCATGGTTTGTTCCCAGTTCCTGTTCCGAGACAAGGGGCCGTGTGGTAACAACTGTCACACAACAACCAGTGTCCACCTAGTGGTCAGTGACTGAAGCAGCATTCGACATTAGTTTCCCTATGGGAAACAGCATGCAGCACAAATGTTTATTAAGAAAAGTACTGAAAATTCTGTAGCATTGACGTGTAAATCCCAGAACACAAGTAAATCGAAATATCGAAGAAGTTTTATTTACGATATTTTTTAAAAGGGTTAAGAAAGCAAGATAAATTCAGAATTTGTCATGGAACAAGACCGTGAAGTAACAGTTGTCACGAGACAAATTATCATGACCATGAGAAAACGTAAACAGGGACAAAACTACGTGATTGCGACCAATGCTGTCACGGTACAAAACTAGTCGCGGAACAAGGAAGGACATGATGTAATCGTCAAAGAGATAGTTCAGGCTTTATTTACTCTAGGGCCCACTTGTTCATTTTTCTGGTATTGTTCAAGGTATCCACTAAGCTCTCCTCCAGAACCACATTTCAGATGGTGTGTCTGTGGAGAGTCTCAGTCATCCAGGTGAGTTTATCCAGAAGTTGAGTCATGGCAACTGGACTCCTTTTCCTGTGAGACTGAAACATTTCACTGTTCATTCAAGTAGCTTTGGAGAAGCTACTTGGACGAGCAACAAAACATTTTGCTCCCACATGAAAAGGAGTCCAGTTGCCATGAGTCAACTACTGCATATTTCAGATGAATCCATTTTTTTCCTCTCACAGTTTTAGCAGGCCATTTGGATTAGTGGAATTTATGGAGGAGTTGACTCACCAAATTTAGGGAGGAGTTGACTCACCAAAATGTTTCATTGAAGAAATATTTCCTCAAACTGACATGTATTTGCCTATCGCCTTGCCTTTTCCATCTTATCGCATCAGCGTCCGCAGACAGGGAAAAGGATCATAGAAGCAAGTCTTGGCTTCCTATCCTGTTCTTCAGCTATAGGCAGAATCTCAGATGCCAGCCCAATAAGCATGTTATGCTGACTGGTTCTCATTGAAAATATAGGGCAAAATCCTGTTGGTGTGACTTTATGCCCGCATAACCCAGATCAGGTGCTGGAAGCTTTTGATTCAAAGTGATTAAAAGACTTTCTATCTCCCTCACATTTCAGGTTCTGAGGCTCCCTTGACCTCCCATTTGCCATTCAGAAGCCTTTGAGAGCCTTTGGGATGTGTGGGAGAGCTTTTAATGGTCAAAAATCATTGTCGGATCACCATTGGGATTCCTGATCCTGTCAATGGCAACTCAGTGATGATTTTAAAAAAAACACATCATTAGAGGCTAGAGGCTCCCTCCCTATGTCCTGAGGGTCCCACAGGTTTCCCCAGGGAAAAAGGGAGCCCTGTGTAGCCTCAGGACCTGAAAAGGCAGGGGAGGATGGAAGATTTTCCATGAGTTTAAAACAAATGTTTCCAGGACCTGACCCAGGTAACATTATCCAACAACTGATGCAGGATATTTGCTGAAGGCTCCCCGCTGCCCCCCGTGCAGCTCCGAGGCTACTCGGAGGGGCACGGGGGCGGCACGGGGTGATGCGATCGCTCCCCGCCTCCCTCCCACTCGGGTATATATGGGTAATCTGCTTTTTAAGATGAAAGAAAAGCATGGATTCCCTCTGAACAGATTTTATATAATGGTTGTTTGTGTTCCTACAGCAACATGGCTATTTCTCAGAGTGGAATGGCAAGGGATGGAAGGAAATGGGAAAAGGAACTGTAGTGGACAGTATTAAAATAAAAATGGAAAATAGGGTGTATGGAGGAAATTCAGTCAGATGCACTGATTGACAGGAGATGACAGCAGTCCAGAAAGAGTAGAAGCAACCCCAAAGTAAACCGTCCTAATACAGAACTAGCCCAAGAGGTTTTTTTCCACTTCCATAATGGTATACAAATTCCCGCTGTTCCATTTATAGAAGGTGAAGAGATTGACAACTGAATGTTAAACATTGGCTTCTTCTGTTGTGATACAGGACAGCAAGTGACCTTCAGGGTCAAGGAGCAGGCCTTTGAGATGTACATAGAGGTCTGTCTAGCCACCTGAAGAATATTCTTCACCCTGCCTAATGGTAGAGCCAGTCTGGTGAATGGATCAGCAGCACACAATTGGGACACAAGAAAATGGAAAGTAGAAAACCAAATAACAGTTGTAATTTAGACTGCAAAAGCCGTGCAGGAAAATGCAGAGTGGGAAGAGGAAGGGGAAACAAGATGGGAAGGCATACGTTTTCCCATTGTGCTAGGACTCTGCAAAGGGGATCTTGATGTTTTGACTCTCTGCATGGATCTTGAGAGTCTTGTTCATGGGGTGAAAAGCCACGGACAGGCAATGGGCCTGTACACAAAAAAGTAGGAAGGCAGGCTAGACTTAAGATAAAGATTCAAGGACAGATCAGGTCATCTTATAAGGTGGTCTGAAATCCCAGCAGGTCCGGCCGCCATTCTGAAGGCTCAGACAGAGGGATTAGCAGGACAGGAAGAAGATTATAGTCAAACAGAAGCCTCTTTGTCGTTCAGCTGCTAGCCACCTGGCCTTTGTCTGAGAAGGCTAAGTGGTTGTTTTCTGGCCTAGGTTCTCCTCTGTGGTTCCCGAAAGGAGTGTGCACTGAAGTCAAGGCTTGGTTTGGAGACTCCTTGGGAAATCGGGCCAGTTTAGCACAGACTGCCTTGGACATGACCTGCTTCAGCATGAGGCCAAAGCGGAACCTCATTTTGGAAAATCTCAGCCTTCACATGTCTCCCCCCCTCCTCCCCATGAAGGGAATGAACACATGGCAGGACGTTTTAATATCTTGACAGGATTTGAAGAAACATGCAAAAACCACAGCTCTCTTCGGAGTGAAAGAAAAGCTTGCCAAACAGCAGAGAAATAGGCACAAAGAGTTACATCTTATGTACTTTCACAATTTTTAAGGTTTTTGAAAGAGCAGCTTTGTGCTTCTAGGAAGAACTTGATTGGGGGGGGGGGAGCCCTGATGATATTGCTTTTGCTTCAGAGGATGAAATAAAAGTTCTAATTACAAGTAACAAGTGGCAAGGGAAGTATTCTATGACTTGTATAAATATCTGCAAGATGTTTCTTTGTGTTTTTCTGCCTGCAAGATTCTTTGGAAAATACAATAATGGTGGGAAAGGATGAAGGCAGCAAGAAAAGAAGACGACTCCACTTGCACGTACAAATGCATACACCATTGATCCATCCTAAATTCACAAGGCTTCATCCACAGCTCAGAATTTTATTTATTTAATTTATTTAAAATATTTTCACTCCACCTTTCTCCCTAAAAGGACTGTCATGAATTTAGGATAGATAGATGGGGTATGGAAACCAAGATCAAGGTGGTGAGGCCCCTAGCATCTAGGAAGGGACACAGCCAGGCTGTTCACCTAAGATGATAACAGGTCAACCGGACCACAGATGTCACCTGGGCTTTCCTGTAAAGAGCCAGGGCCAGTATGACACCCAGGCACATCCCCCACAGAGAGAGAGTCACACACACACACACACACCAAGAAAAGAGAGGGACGTTCCCAATCCACAGACACCAGGGGCAAGGAATCTCTGTCTTGCCCTGAAATTGTATATGTCCTCTGTCCTGTGCTAAATGGAACCACTGAGAGTTCTCTTTTGGTATTTTTTATTTAAACCTCGTTTGTAGGAGGGCTGTTTGCCCTTCCCCATTATATGTGGATGAGACAAGGACAGAGAGAAGGGTTATGCTGGTGGCAAAACATAGTATCATCATCATACATAGATGGATCGTTTGGGGGGGGGGAACCTTTTGGATCCTAAGGGTTTTGATTGGGACATTCTTGTAAATCATCGATAGGCCCTGGGACTATTTTTAGAAGTAATGTAGAGACAGTTTTTAAACAGAGAGATGCCATATGTATCATGTAAATATTTCAGAGGGTGGAAATATTTTCTGAAGATTACGGAGGATTTCTGGGATGTTAAAGAGAAACATCATGTTCTGCATGCATAGCACAAGGGCTGCTCTCCCAACGTCTCAGGCGTCCCTTGAAGTTGGTTAGAAGGAATGCGTAGAAATCTTTTCCCACGTGGACTAACCTTGCCTGCCTCACTGAAGACGAGTGCCAGCAAGTGATTTATTAGGGACGGATTAGAAGCTTTGCTTGGGAATCAATACTTTTTTTTAACTGTATTTTCTTAGAAAAGGCCTATGTTGACAGAAACCATATATACCAAAATCCCTCCCAAGGGAGGAACAGAGAACCAATAAAAGGGTAGACATGATCAAGGGGGTGGGAGAACATTCCATATAGGGCAGCAGAGAGAAGTTACCACAGAACCCTCTAGGTTTCCTTTGTTCATGAACCAATATAAATTACAGTGGACCCTCGTATAACAAGCAGTTTGTTTAACAAAAAATCTGCTTAAAGAAAAAAAAATCCAGAGATAGGGGGAAATCGCTTAATAGAATCGCCTATGGGGCGAATCCGTACAACAGAAAAACTCGCAATTATGGGATTAATCCGTTTTCAATTCATTCCTATGGGAAATTTGTACAAAGGAAAATTTGCTTAACAGAATTTTATTTGGAACGAATAAATTCCTTTATACAAGGTACCACTGTAATCTAATAAGAGGACAACACTGAATACCTCAAAGATCCTAAATGTTTGTACTAGCATAGTATACATCTGTTATTTTCAGTGCTATACCTAAAAATTAAACTGGGAAATTCCTTGGGATCTTCCATCCTAAATAGCTTTCTGGCACCTTGATAGCTTTTACAAGTGGTTATATAGATGGAGATACATATACACATAGCATCTGGAATAGGCTAGCAACAGAGATACGACAATCTCCTTCCCTTTACATTCAGGAAATTGCTGAAAACAGAACTATTCAAAGCTGCTTTCAACAACTAGGTCTCTCAGGTGCAGTTAATATTAATACTGTATTTTGTTTTCTTTTTCTTTTTCGTTTCTTGCTCTCTGTTTTCTTTTCTTTTTTGAATGAGTATTTTTTTTAAATCTCCATATTGTCATATGTATTGCTATGTTGGATATCTGGGATTTTTAAGTTTTAACTTATAGTGTATATAAATCAAATAATTAAATAAATAATAATTACCGGTACTCTTTGACTTCATTGCTGCTGTCATTCCATAATACTTGCTGCCTTTTCAGCATGATCCTCCTGATTTGTTTTACGAATATCTTAATTGTTTTCACATGGACGTGGTCTAAACTTGACAGGTACTCATTTGAAACTGAAAGTGTTCTGTGCGACTACATACTGTACTTGAAACATGAGCCATTTTAATTTTGTTACTGGTTTCCATTCATGTCAGTTACCCTGAGGATTACTGAAGCTAATTGACGCTAACCAATTAGGTGCCAGGGCATGTCTCGATTGCATGCCTGGTCATGCATCTGGTTATGCAACTGAGATGCACCATAGTTTGTTGCAATTAGCTGTGGCAAGTTCTACTAATCTTATTCAAACACCAGTAGAATGCTGGCCATTGTTTTAATAACATAATTTATTCATTTTTTAAATTACAACTGTTTTTAAATATATGTTGTAAGCTACCTTGAGTTCTGCAAGAAAGAAAAGCAGGCCATTGAACAAACAAAGAGTTGTAGACAACATTTAACTGTCATGCATGAGGGTCAGTAATGAAAGAATACTTTCATCACAATAGAGTATCCAGTTGAGTAAGGGTGGGTTGCAGTGCTTGAGTTTTTGTACCTTCCAAAAAATGAACACCACACATGAGAAGTATTTTATGCAATAATGCAGGGGTGACATACACTCCAGCTTGTTTTCTTACAGCAAAGCAGTACCAGGAGAGAGTGTTTTGGAGAAGGAGATAAGTAACCCACCACTTGCCTGACACTTTTGTTTCTAAAATTCTCGTCTGCAAGTCTTTTGTCTCTGCAGGGTTTCAGGTACGCATTTTATCTTCAAAAGACATGTGGCACTGTTGGAGTTTTATTTGCAATCTTACATGCTATCTGTCTTTGAGTGTCTGAAAGAGACGTTTTTTTTGGGCTGGGGTAATTGGCTACCTATCTAGTACTAGCCAAACATTCCTTCCAGTTTTCAAAGAGAACTTTGCCTCTCTACTGAGTGTGCTAAACCTATATTTCATTGATTGGTAGCAGTTCTTCATTGCTGTTGATCTATTCAATTGATTGCTATTTGCTACTATGTGTGCAGCAAAGACTGACTTATACACGCACATGTCTGCAGTTTCAAGCAATTTCTCACCTTGGTTGTGACCAGGATATCTGAGAAACTGCCTACTTCCATATAATCTGGTCTATCCCGTAGGTCATCAGAGAAGGCCCTTCTATGAGTGCCACTGCCCAGGGAGGTGTGTGGGGCGGTGGCAAGATACAGGGCCTTCTCAGTAGTCGCACCAGTATTATGGAATTCCCTCTCCTTTGAGCTAAGAACTGCCTCCTCCCTGGAAACATTTAAGCAAGGCCTCAATACGTTATTATTTAGGCAAGCCTTCTGAGCCTCTAGCCTTTTATAAATTCTTTATTTTTAACATCTTAGTTTTATCGGCTAGGTGCCTTTTAAATTCTGCTGCTTCTGCTGTTTTAGTATTGTTTTTATAGTGTATTTATTGTTGTTCTTAAGCATTGACTCTGATATTTTAATATTGTTTATGTTGAAATTTTTGTTGTTGTTGTAAGCCGCCTTGGGTCCCTTCAGGGAGAAAGGTGGCATAAAAATAACGTTTATTATTTATTGTTGTTGTTGTTGTTGTCCAGGAGATCTGTAGATGTTAATGACTGGAGGCGGAACCATCTGAATGTGAACTGTATTTACTGCCTTGGCTACTTATGATCCAGTCTGAAATGAGAGAGAGCTCCAAGCCTGAGCTGAGGCAGGACAGAAATCGAAAGACGACTCTCTCTTGGTTGGATGCAGCCATGGGTCAACACATCTTATAAAGCCTTCTGTTAATTGCTTCTCCCATTCATGGGCAATAAACATTGGCTGTGCCTTTAACCTAGCTAGCAGATAAGGCCATTGCAGTCAGTGCCAGAATAAGCATGAGCCTGGTTTGTTCTGGTGGGACACAGACAGCTCTCTTCCAGAGCTTTCCCATCACACCATGAATTCCTTGAGGCAGATGCCTTCCAAAGAGGCAAGTACAGGACTTCTGGATTTAGACCGAGAAAGTGAAGGAGCGTTTGGGGTCAGAATGTTTTTTACTAAGGCAGGCCCAGTTGGGGTCCAACCAGTTCTTTCCGGGGAAACCCTTTCAGAAGAACACTCTGTGTTCCCATGGGAAAGATGGACCTCAAAGAAGTCAATTTGAGCTGAAACATAATCCCATGACAGTTTGAATTTGATTTGCATGGGAAATGTCACTAAGCTGGGTTGTTTTTCTTTTAATTTTGTTTTTTAATCCTACACCAAAGTCATGTTTTACAGTAGAACGGAGATGCTTTTGTAGCACTCTTGTTCTGCTAGGCTATTTGCTTACTTAGATCTCTATTGATGAACCTTGCAAACAAACACAAGTTCACGAAAAGAGGCTACCGTATATACTCGAGTATGTCGACCCGAGTATAAGTCGAGGCCTCTAATTTAACCTCCCAAAACTGGGGAAACGTATTGACGCAAGTATAAGTCTAGGGTGGGAAATGCAGCAGGGCCTGGCAGCTCTTCCTTTGTGAGCTGGGGGGAGCGGTGTGTGATGTTTAAAATAACGTTTAGCCACTGATGCAAGTGCTTGGGTCAGTGGCTAAAAGTCATTTTAAACATCGTGTGCCGCTCCCCTGTGATGCAGAGGGGGGTCATGAGAAACAGCATGCAATGTTTAAAATGACTTTTAGCCACAGATGACTTGCCTCAGTGGCTAAAAGTATTGACCCGAATATAAGCCGAGGGGCCCTTTTTTCAGCCCAAAATTGGGGCTGAAAAACTAGGCTTATATTTGAGTATATACAGTATTTCTATTCATAGCTATATAACAGACAACAGGAGCAGTTACATGAGCAGTTACAAAATGAAGCAGTTTGTGTGCCCAAGGCCTTGGCAGCAGCACCAATACAAAAGTTACTTATAGAATTGAATTTCAAGTTCAGACAGAAATCAAAGGTACCTTCCTCAGCTGGCTTGGGCTTCTCAGTATGTTGAAGAATCAGCTTCATGTGCAAAGTCTTCAACACTCTAGCATAAAGTATCGATTCCATTGAATGAGCTCACTATGTGGATCCATGCCCCCACAACGCAAATGCATAAGAATTATACCTATACCAAGTTGGCAAGGGCCTTCGCAATCTAAATGGCAACAGCAGTTCCAGCTTCTTCAGCTCCCCTGCTCTTTGTGATTAAAATCTCTTATTCACATTCTTGCTCTTTCAAAGTCCCACACATTTGGGCTGAACCAATATTTGGGAGTGTTTCTGATTTGTCAAACTCTTGTTTAAAACAGTGGCTCCCAATGTTTTTGGCACCAAGGATTTTTCTCTCTCCCTGTGCAGAGCTTTTTCTTGGGTGCACACACATGCACACAACAACCATCACCACTACATGTTGCTTTCATTGCAACCAAAACAAAAACTGGTCATAAGAGCTGCATGAGGGAAGAAAAGCCCCATGGGGGGGGGGAAGTGTGTGAACCCACTCAGGGGCACACTGTAGAGGATACCCTGCCTTCACACTCTCATTAAGATGGCGCTGTGCGGCCCAGTTCCTTACAGACCACAGATGACTATTGGTCCACTGCCCTGGGGTTGCAAACCCCTGCTTTAAAATATCCTGTCCAAAGAGAGACATCCCCATGGACTCACCCCATCCCACCCATATCATGTTGCAGAAGACCTACTAAGGGTGTGACCACATGGGGATCACTCTCCAAGTGCAGTGTATTCCCCAGTGATCACGCAATATATTCCAGGGAATTGCTCTTGAACCCAACCCCAGTCTCTGCCCAAGCTGCTTGTTTATGACTTTGGGGAGGGGCATTCTGGAATTATTTCCTAGGAGATGGAAGGATTGTTTGAGGGGAGGTCTCTCCCAGTGAAGCGACTCTTTCAGGTGAAATCAGGCACACCTTGTCCAGCCACCTGATGGCTCTCTGAGTGAAGTTAGGGCAGTGGTTCTCAACCTGTGGTGGAGGCACCGTGAGTGGTGGAGGCTTCTGGGAGTTGCAGTCCAGGAACATCTGGGGACCCACAGGTTGAGAACCACTGAGTTAGGGGTTCTTGTGTTGGGAGAGCCTGTGGGTGGCAGGTAGAATTGGCAGTGGCTAAGCTTCCGCTTTCTCATAATAGTTGTGGAATAAAATGGATTAAAAGCCTTTTCATGCTTATTATTCCACTCTAGGAACAGGCTGTTAGAGCTGCAGATGCCAGTTATGGGTCTCCGGGGAATCCTTCGTATGACGTCCACTCCATATCCTACACGTTGAGCCCCATATTGTGAATCCTGCCAAGAGACACCCCCCATAACTCTTGACTCCTTCCCCCCTCCTTTCTCCTCTGCGCATACGCATCCCTTCCCCATGTGCGCTCAATGTGTTCTGCCTTGCATGCAACCCCCCCAAAAAACTGTTATGTGGGTGTCGGGGACAAGAAGCTGCAGTACATGAAAGGAGTTCTTCTTTCCCGGAGGGTGTTAAGATGTCACTTTTCCCTCTGCCACTGAAGCCTTGTGATTTCCCACTGGCTATAAATCCCATTTCTAGAGCAGCTGTAGCAACAAGTTAAAAAGATGGCGGTGGGCTCAGAAACTATGTTGATGAAGGCCAGGCAAACAGTCCAACTAACACTTCCCCTTCTTAAGCTGCTTTCTCCATCCACTCCCTTTGGATCTGCATTGCCTTCATCAGGAGAGCCCCTCTGCTGAGGACAACTCTCCCCCCTCCCACTGCTGCACTGCAAATTGAGAAGAGGAAACAGGTGGAGGAGATTGGACCAAGCTGTGATTGATTACATGGGGCCGGGGACCCAGAGAGAACACGTGAAGGTTCAGGTTTTCGCCTCCCTAATAATCGGCGTTATTTTTATATGCGTGTGCACATTCAGAGTGCTCTTTTATACACACACTTGGGGACTCAAACTGCAATAAAGGCTTTGGGCTTCACAGTTCCCTTGTGTGGAGGAGAAAGCTGGAGTTGGCTCCAAGTCACATTTGCTGCCTGGAGAAAAAGGCTCATAAAACCGAATTCAAGGCCCAATTACTAAAATTCATTGATGACTATCACCTTCTTGCTCCAGCAGGCAGCCAGAGGCCTGCAAACACATATAGGATAGAAATTATTCCCTTACTAGATTTTGTAAATTCTCCTTCCAGGTAACATATTCAGGCTTTGTTCTTGTATTATACTTTCAGGGATGATATAACAATCCTTTTCTATATTTTCAGGGTTGAGTGCGAATGTGTTTGTGGGTGTACCTTTGTATGTCTGTGAAGAATAGATTCTTAGTCATCCAGATGAGTTTATCTGGAAATTGAATCATGGCAACTGGACTTCTTTTTCTTGAGGGATTGAAATGCTTCACTGCTCATTCAACCAGTTTTATCAGTCTGAAGAAAGCTAGTTGCGAGTCCTCCATCTTATAGTCCATTTTGACCCCTTGTCACCCTGGTCTAAAATAGGCTCATAAGATGAACAATGGCCAGAATAGGCTCATTAGGTAGACTACGGTATCAATAGCCTTAAGGTGAACAATGGCCTAGGTGCTGACAGCTTATGAAATTGCATCACTAAATAAGTTGGTGTTCCAGAACTACTCCATCTGTGAAGAATCTTCTGTAGATCACAAGCTGAACATGAGCCAATAATGTGATATGGCTGCAAAAAAAGACAAATGTTATTTTTAGACTTCATTAGCAGAAGTAGTCTCTGGATCCTGTAAAATACTAGTTAACCTTTTTTGGCACTACTTTAGGCCTCATCTTGAGTACAGTGTCCAGTTCTGGACAGGTCACTTTAAGAAGGATCCAGACAAAAATGGCAGAAGTACAGAGGAGGGCAACAAGAATGATTGGGGTAGTGAGAACCAAGCCCTGGAAGGAAAGACTGAAAGAACTGGGTCTGCTTAGCTTTGAGAAATGAAGACTGAGGAGAGATATAATAGCACTTTACAAATACATGAAATATTCTTATACAGACAAAGGGCAGGATCTGTTCTTGACCATCTCAGAGTGCAGAACACATAATAATAGGCTAACAGGAAGCCAGATTTCCATTGAATATGGAGGTGGGGGGAACCCTAACTGTTAGAGTGGTATGACGATGGAACCAGTTACCTTGGGAGGTGGTGAACACGCTGCCACTGGGGGCATTCAAAAGAAAACTGCACAACAATCTATATCACATCTGCTTTTATTTGTATCCCTGCGTTGAGCAGGGAGTTGAACTCTTCCAGTTCCATTCGTCTATGAAAAGCTTATTCCCTCCATCTTTGAGGAGCCACAAGCCTCACCTGAAGGTTGCACATGAGACCTTCACCATACAAAACTGGAGCTTCAAATGTGAACTACAGTATCTACCCGTTTCAGTAATGAAGGACACATTAATCAGTAACTGGCCACTGACCCACACTTGAAAAGTCCACTCAAGGGTAGAGGTGGGCACAAAACAAACGTTTGGTTCTTTTTTATTCATTATTCACTTTGTTATGTAATGAAACAAATAACGAACTGCCCCTTCTAAGAAAAATGAAACAAAATGAAACAGAAATTTCTATTTTGTTTTGGTTCATTTTTGGTTTAGATGCTGTCTTCTACCTGGAGTGGTCCTGGTCTGGTCCTCCGGGCTGTAGCGCTGGTGGCAGGAGAGAGAAAAAACAGCTGGTATGCGGGCCATGTGGTCGGCAGTAAAAAAAGAAAAGAAAAATACAAATACAATTTAAAAAAAAAAAGATCCAGTGCATGGGCCCTGGTACCGGCCCACGAGCACCAGACCTGACCTGCGGGTTGCCGAACCTGCCCGTGGGCTGGCAAAAGTAAAAAAAAAAATAAAAAAAAATCCAGCGTGCAGGCTCCCAGGGGTGGCTGGGTCGGCACTCTAAAATGAAGAAAAAGAAAAAACAAGCGCCGACCCGGCCCCAGGGGCCACACAGTCGGTGCTTTAAAAACAAAATAAAAATAATTTAATTTTTTTTAAAAAAACAATGAGCTGGCCCCAAGCCAGCGCCTCAAAAAGCCCCTGCCACAGGAACCAGGATCACCCGCTGCTGCCGCCGCCACCACCACCACCACTGCCGCCGGGTAAGGACCCAAACCGGTTCGGGCCGCTTTGAGTTCGTACGAATTTTTTTTAAAAAAATAATATGAATTCCAACCGAACTGAACCAAGGGAGGGCCCGAAAGAGACGAACCCGAAGCATGGGTTTTCTGTTTCGTAGCCACCTCTACTCAAGAGCATGTGTAAATCAGTAGTTAGAGCAGTGGTTTATAAACTTGGGTCTCCAGACCTTATTGGACTAAAACCACAAAGGCCTTCACCACTAGCTGTGCTGGCCAGGATTTCTGGGGACCTAAGGCTGGGAACTACTGAGTTAGCGTGTCATGTTAGAAGAGAGTTAGTCACTGTCCTTCCGACTAATCCATCTTGATGTTTAGGTAATGGATGAAAAGCTAGGTGTTGCAGTTTACGCTTTTTGGAGGAAGGGATGAGATTATTCTGTAATGTTCCCCTCCTCTCAATAGGTGTAGTTAAAAAATAATTCCTGTAATTATTTCATAGCATGTGCAATATTTGAAATCAAAATTTCACTCTTTTCTACTATAATTGCATAATTGTTTATATTTTGTCCCTACAACATTCCTACTCTGGAATGTTACTTTGTGGGGAGGGGAGAAATTCAAATTATGCTTTTTCGGGGGGAAATTAGGACCAGCCAGGGGCCATGTCACAGTGCTCAGTTTAGTTGCAGTCTTATGCACAATTGGAAGTAAGACCTGTTGCACTCATCAGGGTTCATATTTGAATAGAGATTTATAGGACTGTGCAATTTATTTTCAGCTTACTCCTGTACTAGTAATGGTCAGTGTTCTAATAAGTGCAATTGCAAATAACATTAAATCATGAAGGAATGTGTTTTCAGAACACCACTTTGTAACAAAATTAGGCTCATTGATTGTAATGCTGGAGGGAAGATTAGTACACTGACATCAATAGTTTTTCTCCAAGATTTGGTATAGTATTTAAATTTTATTAAAGGGGAAAATGTTTGGGTACATAAATATCCTAGTTTTTTGAACCCAAACTTACTCTCTCTTATGCTTCTGAGGTTTTTTGTTTCAGGATCTTCCCTTTATTTTGCAAAACCTTGTACCTTTAAGAAAAATTCTGCATGTTAATAAGAATGTGTGTTCTTATTAAATCCACGTTTACATAGCCCTGCAGTGTAGATGTGACTCATAGAAAATCACACGGCAGAAAAAAAAGTGCCAAGGTCACAGTGAGCTTCAGCTGAAAACACAGCCCGAATCTCCTGACTCCAACAACCACATGTGTATATACTTAAACCTTGCCAGGACAGACTTTTCAGTGTCAAGTGGGTGCTGTGGAACTGTTATGGATGGGCTTAGACAAGGTCAGAGGTTCAAGACTCACTAGCCCTAAATCAACAGTAACCTTCTAAACGACAGCTTTACAAGACTAGCTCCTTTCACTTGGCTAATCCTGGGGCATGTGAAGGATGAGCTTTGATTGGTTGCCAAGATTCAGCCATCAGGATCCAAGAGCCTAAGTGTCAGCTGTTCATATTTAAGGCTGCGGAAAGTCTCATCAACTGGTTAATGAAAAGGCCTCAGGGTTGTATGATTTCCATTGAGCAGAATTGCCTTTCTTTTCCAAGGCTTAGAGAGGCAAGTGTACCATAGAATAGAACATTACAGAATAATAGAATAACACTTTATTGTCATTGTACAAATACAATGAAACTAAAGAGTGCCATCCAGTCGGCACACTCACCCCAAATATCAAAATTCCAAGACATAAAACCTACCATTTAAGAACAGGCATCCATACACATACTCCTACATTCTCATACCCAACATCACTTGTAAGCATTTTAAAACTCACATAAAACCAAACATGCACACACTCAGCCCTACACTCTCTCACCTGACAGCATTCATACCCAATACATAAAAACTACAATTAAAAAAACCCAAACACACACAACCCTACACTCTCGCAAAAAACCACCCACTGTCAAAAAACTGGAAGATAAAGGATCATAGTTTTGGTTGCTAAAACACAGGTCTTGTAGCTTGTGCCTGGGAGGAGTTGGCCAGGAAAAGGGTGTGTGTGAAAACACCCACTATTAATTGGGAAGCTGACTTATCTCTGTGAGAAGGAAAGTTCCAAGGCCAGAGTTTACTCCTTGGCACAGAGCCAATTAGGAAGAATATACAGGTAGTCAGCTGAAGTGAAAGGAGTAGGGAGAGAAGCTACTCTTTCTCAAAAAATGTCTGGGTAATTCAATGCCTTAGTAGATCTTCTTGAAGGATGTAGAAATCAGAATGTTTGGTATAGAAATGGGAAAAGTTACCTAGTTTAGCCTAGTTATTTCGTGGGAGACTACTGTGCCCATTTGCTGCCTTACATGCATTCTGCTTATGCTGTGGAACAATGCTGAAGTTCTGACAAAATGTATTAGCTTAGAATAGCTAACTCTCTTGTGTGATTGTTCTGTAATTGTTTCTGCTTCAAACCTTTTTTGAATGTTCATTTAGCCCATAATCTTTTGGCTGTTTCTGTAGCTTTTGAAACTATTAGGAAATCTGATTCTTTTTCTTTTTTTTTAACGTGTGAATTTTCCTGAGTGTTAGATCAGGTTTCTGCAGTTCTGTCTGCTTCTTTTCTAAGTACTGAATGTAACAACCTTTTCCTTATTTTCTTCACTCCACTGTAGGTTCTTGTCTCTTGCCTTTTTTTACTAGCTTGGTGAACTGTTCCCTTGCTACTGGCAAATGTCCAATTCCAATTTCCATGCTTTTGTCTGTACTTTGTTGAAAAAGCCTTCCCTTGATCCTTCTTTTTGTGCTAATTATTGACCCGTTTCTCTTCTTTATTTTTGTTTGCAGTTTTGGAGAGAGTGGGCCTTTCTCAGCTGGCCCCTTGTTTAGCCTGCTAAAACTTTGTTGATCCATTTCAATCTGGATTTCAGGCTGGACATTCACCTGAAACGGCACTCTTTTGAGTTTTGAATGATATCCTGGTGCCCAAGGCTCAATGTTACTCATCAGTGTTAGTGCTGCTTGACTTGTCTGCAGCGTGTAATAATGGACCACCAGACTCTTTTGGCATGACTGGCAAATTTGGTGTCTCTGCAAATGTTAGCTCTTGTTTTTCTTTCTATTTGTTTGTTCCTTTTTAGTTTCTATGTCTACTAAAATCTCTAAATCTTTTCCACCCTCACTGCTGGTGTTCCACAAGGCTCAGTATTTGGGTCATGTTCTTTTCTTTCTACATATACTTCTCTCTTCTTTAGTTTCTAGTTTGGGTGGTCATTGCTGTATTTATCCTGAGGATACCCAAGCGTACCACTTTTATCCTGAGCTTGGTGATGACTAAGGATGAGCATGAATCTTGTTTCGGTGGTTCATGCCTGTTCGTATGTATAGCAACCCAGGTGCTGCATGTTCCCTTCCCCTGCCTCCCCAGCTGAATCCTCCACTCACCAGCCACGGTGTACTCCTCTCTTCCCCCTCTTTGACTGTTTGACCAGTCTCTGGCAGGCGTACAGACTTCCTTGTCACACCTCTTTAGCTGATCACCCACTCCAACAGTGGCTCTCCTTCAGAGGGGAGGGGAGAGGAAGTTTTGCATTTCTTTGGAATTGTTGCTAACATACAGTATATCAATAATGCTTTGCACATTTTTTAAAATCCACATGAAAGCAGCACTGTTGTGCTGTATCAGTTAGCAACTATTAAAAGGAAATGGAAAAGTTTGTCTTCCCCACCCAAGGAGAGCTGAGTGAAAGTTTTCCATTTCTCAAGACTGTTAAAGAACAAGATCGTTAAGAGGTTTCTCCAAAGGGACAGCCAGCCAACAGCTTAAACAGAATTGCTTGACGTGTGGTGTAATCCAGAACCACCCAATCTTTGCATGTGGGTGCTAGGATTGCATCAATCACCTCTATGTGACCACATCTGTCCACAAGTGACTCTGTTTAGCCAGGTCCAGACTGCTCCTTTTTTTGGTATCTAGCCAAGCCCTTAACATCCTCCCATTGCCCACATTCTCCACTGAAATTGCATTTGAATTGCTCCCAGAGGACAATCTTTTTTCCAAAGGGGCCCTCCATGTGAGGGGCTGTCCTGCTGAACTCTTACTTAAAGACGAAGAAGGATAAGGAGGGAGAGGAGGGGATGTTAAGCTGCACTTTGAGAGGGAGCCCTTGGACAGCAGGCACGCACAGGCCAGTCACAGTCCTATTGTAATTTTTTTGAAATTCTAAAAAAAAAGATTTCCTAATTTGTATTGGTATGCATCGGCATTATGCAAACTGGCATCCCATTTATCCTCTTTTTATAGGATTTTTACCCATTGTTACAAGCTGCAGGTAAATAGGGAATCACAGAATGTCTGGTTGTGGCGGGACGGAGAGGGAATGCAGAAGAATGCATGTCGCGCTGAAGCTTCTGGTGATGTCCCTTCTCGTTGAGGACTTTAAAGGTCATCCCTCAAATTATATGTGAGGAAAATCTGTGAGGAAGTACGGCTATTATGTGTGGCTTTTCAGAAACCCCAGCTTGCCTGCTGCAACTTTGTTATGCTTATAGCTCTCCACTCCAGACAGTGTCCCTCTGACCTCACAGCTTAAAGGGCAGAGCAGGTGGACTGAGATGCCTAGAAATAAGACGTTCCCTTTCATCCACCACCAGGCAGTCTGACTTTCATTTCACCTTCCTGCCCCTCAGGAGTAGCACTGGTATTTGAAAGACAGATCTGAATCTCTAATGCCGTCCACATCGCTGCTTGTTTTGGCCTTCTACTGTTCTTTCCTCCTTCTGCATTCCTCTCTCTCCTTCCTTCTCTCTCTCTCTCTCTCTCTCTCTCTCTCCCAAGTTTAATTTTGGGCAGGGGCAAAGGCAGACCCAGAAACTTGGAAGGGGGGGGTGCGGGAAATGAAAGCTCCCCTAAGGATGCAAACAATGTTGGCTGCTTAGCTCAAAGATTTAGCTAGTTGAGACTAACTGGGCCAGACTTCTTGGTATTCCATTGATTCCAGATCATATTTAGACTATATATTGCAGATGCAGGAATTCTCAGACTTCTGGCTTTAAGCCGTCTACAAACTCAAGCTGACTTTTTAACATTAGTTACTTTCAACAAATTATACTTTTAGCTGCCCAGATCATGCATTTATAGCTTTGCTCTCTTTATTTTCATGCTGTTGAAGAGCACTGCCACTCAGAAGAGATAGAAACATTTTCTTGATAATACTGTAAATGCAATCCCTGGGGCAACAGGGAGACCCCATTACAATAGGGTGTGTGGTTGGGATGGGATTCAGATGTCATTTTTCTCTTGGAGAAACTGATCTATTTTTTCTTTGTACTCAAGAGTTGAACATGCACCAATGTAAGCATTAAGATTTGCTTTCCTTCACTCTGTTTTCTTTGGGGAGGGTATACATTCAGAGGTGACCCATGTAATCTATATATAAGAAGTCCAAGATTCAACCCCTTCTTTCTCCAGTTAAAAGACTCCTGGCAGTTATTATGGATACTGGTGACAGTAGCAACAGCAGCAATGCAAGCTGCAACATCAGGGACTCACTTACTTCTCATCTTCTGATGTGATTTCTTCTGTCACCAGTGCCCCTCTGCATTCTACATAAGATAAACAGGACAAAGAAGAATGAATGGACCCAAATCCAACATCATGAACGATGACACAGAGAAAGCAGTTGCGGAACATGCCAGCCTCCTGGGACACTTTGTTATGTATCTCAGAGTGGCTATTGTAGTGGGAGGGAGGAATTACCAAGGGAGAATAAGGGAGGAGACGGCTCAAACTGGCTAAATAAAGAAGTTTCCATGCATTGCTGTGGGCAGATTAGAATGTCCACATCATTGGAACCTGCATGAAGCATCTCCGAGTACTATTTGTCAGTCGTGGTAGACAAAACTGAGCGGCATGGTCTGCGGCTTCCTATGTGAAACGATGAAAGTGCCAGCTTGTTTTCTGCCCGGTCTCTTGTACTATTAACAGCTATTTAAATCAGCAAATGACACTTTGTTTGTTTGTTTGTTTTAGAGTATTTTTACCCCGCCTTTCTCCTTGGAAAAGGCTTTCTCCTTGGCGTCTTATAGTTATGAGGGATAATATACAGTCCAGTACAATTAAGACATGTTCAAGTACAGTGGTACCTTGTATAAAGGAATTAATTCGTTCCAAATGAAATTATGTTAAGCAAATTTTCCTTTATACAAATTTCCTATAGGAATGCATTAAAAACAGAGTGATGCCATTTTTATGTTGTACAGATTTGCCCCATAGACGGTTATGTTAAGCAAATTTCCCCTATCTCCGGATTTTTTTTAATGTTGTACAAATTTTATATTATACAAACCGTTTGTTATACAAGGATTCACTGTATTTGAGAACAAGGAATTGAGGGACATCTTGCAGTATTAATAGACAACATTACATTAAAGGTACAGTGGTCCCCTGCCCATTTGCGGTTCATATACTGCGGTCCCGCTATATTGCGGGACCGCAGTACAGTATATGAAAAAAGGCCCCCTGGGGTAAGGGGGGAAAGGCCTGTTTCAGGACTCCTTTACTTACCCCAGGACTGGCGCTGCCCCAAACGGGCCTGCGAGGGCCTTCCTGAGCCTTCTGGAGGCCCCCAAAGGCCCGGGAAGGCCCTCGCAGGCCCATTTGGGGCAGCGCCAGGCTGGGGGTAAATACAAAAGTCCCCAGCTAGGTGCCTCAGGCCTGACCCGACCTGCATGCATATATCACAGATTTTCAATTATCACGGGTTGGGTTGGGTCCCTAACCCCCATAATAGGTGGGGGGGTCACTGTACAAGGTTATAAGTAGTTATAAACACAGTCTATGTGAACCTATAGATTCATATAAAAGACACATAATGGTAGACCATCATTCAGGTCACCCAGGATCAGCCTCAGTGGCCTGGAATTAAGATTTAGTGCTAAGGGAATGGTCACATGTTGACTTCTGTTATACAGCTGTTAAAATCTAAAAGAGCCCTGCCAAAGAACAGGTTGGCAGCCCTACTGGCTGCTATTTCCAAGACTTTCAAAGGGTTCTTAGGGATGGGCACCTTATGAAAAATGACACACTGTTTCATCATGTCGTAAGATTACAAGACGTTGCGAAACGATTTTAGATTTCACCTTTTTTTATTTTTTGCTTTGGGGATATGAGTTTGGTGTACTATTAATAAGTAATAATCTGATTTTCCTTTTCTTCAGATTGTGGGGCATCTTTCCAACCCTACAAATGCCAAGCGGAACAAAAAGGTCCGTGGGAAGTGACCACCCTCGAGGACCACCATTCTGTCATCCTAGAATCAAAGAAATGGTCCTGCTTCATCCTACTTTTGCACATTGGTCCAAAGAGAGGACACACGCCTAAATCAGAGAGACACAAACTCTTTCTGAATTTGTTTAAAGCCCTTCAACTAGGTTTCGTAACACCTGGGACTTCTTAGTAAGCAATTAAAATACAATTAAACATCAGATGCCAAAAACCTCATATCTATGAATATCAAACGGCATAATAAAGCAGCAAACCACAGTAGCAATAAAATTTCCATTAAGCCTTCCAGCCACAGAAAAAGCCTGCCGGAACATGAAGGCCTTGCCCTTTTCTCTAGAACTTAAGAAGGATCAGCACGTGTAAATATCAGCAGCAGGAATGTTCCAAAAGCTTTCAGACTACTGGAAAGAAAGATCTGTTCTGTTATTCCTGCAGGCACCCATTGTACCTTCACTTTTACACAGAAGTGCCTGCAGAACATCTCAAGGCTGTTTTAAGCAGAGGAAGGTAGGGCTAACTTATCCACTGGTTTCCAAACTGGAGTCCCTAAGTGTTGCTGTACTACATTGCCCGGGAACCTTGGCAACCTAGGGACCCAACTTTGGAAACACTGCTGTAGGCAAGTCGTGTGTATTAGGGTTGTGACTAAGATTCTAGATCGGGATGAGAAAACACAACCTATTAGGCCTTGCTAGAACAGGTAACAAGAGGGATTATATGAGAGGTCATACAAAAACATCTGGACAGCCACACATTCCCCATAGCTTTTCTAGATACCTGCAACATCACCAGAGGCTGCTGCCACCTGGTTTCCCTTCCAGGAACTGGGCCTGCAGTCTCTGTGCAGGCTCCCACCTATATCAGCTGATACTTAGGTCAAAGACAGCAGGCCCCACTTCTGGAAGGGAAGTTTGGCCTGTCTCTCAAGATGGCAGCAGCGTCAACAAAGGAGGAGGCGGAGGTGGCAGGACCAGGTAGGGAAGCGATGGGGCAATGGGCAGGGTGAGGGGGCTGCAAATGGGTGATCCAGCACTTTGTGCTACTGGATTTTCAATAATGGAGGAGGAGGAGGACCAGGGAGGGAGGCAATGGGGGCAGTGGGAAGGGGGCTTAGGCAGGCCGTAGGGCTGCAAATGGCCAACCCAGCACTGGATTAGGGCCCTGTGTTGATGGATGAGGGGTCAATGGTGCTAGATCACTCGTTAGCAAAGACGGAGGACCTCTGATGGTTGGACATAATTGTTCTAAATTAATACATGGATCTTCATCCATGTTTCTTCATATGAAGGTGAGATAGTGCATCTCTTCATGTAAGGAGCAAACTCAGAATTCAGTATAATAAGTTGAAATATGAGGATTTCCTTGATGCCTCCCCGACTTGGATGCCATGCCTGTTATGTGTATTGCGGATACAATTTTGACTACAGAAGGACTGACATTTGGAGAATGGCCGTAGTTGTTAATATATATGACGATGCACCAAGTGATAATGGAGGAGGCAAGAGAAAAGGGAGCTGACGTCCAAAGGGGGTAAAAGAGAGAAAGAAATACACCCACTATTTCCCACATCTTTCTGTATAGACGTTAATGTCCCCTCAGAGAAACCAAGACCCTTTGACTCCTTTATGGAGAAGGCTATTAAGAAACAACCTTTAGAATCTCACCTGACACTCTGCTGTCTCCTGTCAGATAACGTCTGCGCTTGGGGCTCATTAGTGAGCTTATCCAGAAACATGAATTACCTCAGGGTGCACCCCTGCTTGCCCCAGATGAATAAATCTCTGTATTCCAAACAAACCCCAAACAGCAGAGGTTGAAAGAGGTATCAGCTCAGAGACCGAGGGAAGAGATGTCACGGCCGTGATTCATCACTGTCATCAATAGATTCGCACAATTCAAGGAAGCACTCTCTTTCATTTTCATGTGAAGACTTCATTTCCCTTTGAAACAGTATTGTAGCTTTTATGTGAATGGCTTTTTGGAAGTCTTGGGAAGTAACAAACAACTGTCTTCCTTCACGGTAGAATTCAAGCCTGCCTGGCTATAGACAAAATGAGTATGTACATATCTGTGACCAAAGCCCATTGTAGAATCATCTTTTTTATCAGGATTGGGAATCATCATTTTCTGTTTAGGCACAGTTTGCCTTTGCTCCAATTAAGCGGGCATCACTTTTGTCAGCTTTCTGCCCAGTGTGACCCCCTAATCAGATGCAAAAAAGGATATTTGTGCAAGCATCAGCTCATCTCAACCATGTGCCCCTTGTCTCCAGTTCTTTCAAAATATTTTTTGCTAAAAAAAATATTTGAGCCAGCATTGCAATAGAGTAGTGCTGGAGTACTTTGGAAAACATAAGAGTGAGGTGGAAATTGTCAAGGAGCACCTTGTTCAAAGCAGCTTCTGCTCCTGGAACTCAATGGGCTCGGTCACATGTCCCTTTAAAGAGAGTTTAAATTACTAAATAAATTGTGCCCAAAAATACCGTCCTCATGGGCACCCCGCTTTTTGAAAAAAAAGCTCCCTTAACCGAGGTTTCTGTGACCTACCTTCCAGGCTCAGGAATTTTTGCCTCCCTTTTGAAATCCGGCTTTTAAGGAGGCAGACGCTGTGTGACCCTGCTGATAATCCAGGTTTATTTTTATTTATTTATTTATTTTTGCATAGCACCCACCGGCTGTTCCTGGGGCCGATCGGTGCTTTTTTTTAATTTGGCTCCATATCGGAGTAACAGGAAGTCCGACACAGAATTAAATTCCCCCAGAAAAGTCTTCCGTTTTTTTCAAGTGCTAGCGCCACCTGCTGGCCAAGGGGGCTGAACTGCACTTTAAAATTAAAAAAACAGATTTTGACGTGAGACCTCTTCTCCCACATTTAAATCACGTGATGGGATGAAGAGGAAAAGCCGGACCTTCAGAAGATCAGGATCGAAACCCAGGTGTGACCTTGGCCAATGAGAACTAAACTTTCTACCTTTGTCCCTGGCCACTATCTCACCTAGGGGAAGATCCAGATATTGTGAAAGTCTGGCTTTTCTTCTTTCTTGGTCACATGACTGAAAATGTGGGATCTCTGTTCCCACATACAAGGATTTTTTTAAAAAGGGTTGACCAACCCCAGGGCCAGCAGGTGGCACTAGAAAAAAAATAATAACAACAACAAAACAGCACTGACAGCACGAAAGCCAGCTGATCAGTGCTGGGGGGGGGGAAGGGAAATTTTTAAAAAATATTTTTTAAAAGTGCCAATGAGCCCCAGGATGAGCTGGTCGCCACTAGACAATAAATAAATAAATAAATAAATAAATAAATAAATAAATAAATAAATAAATAAATAAATAAATAAAGCAGTGCTGACAGCCCGAAGGCCAGCTGATCAGCGCTGGGGGAAGGGAAAACTATTGTTTTAAAAAGTGCCACCGAGCCCCAGGATGAGCTGGTTGGGGCTAGGGGGGAAAAAGCAGAAACCCAGATCATATGCGAGCTCCCATGGACTTCTGGCTCGCAGTTTTTTACCGGAGCAAAAAATTCCCAACTTCTCCGGTAGGTTTTGGAAAACTCACTAAAGGGGGCATAACCGGGTGTTGTTGTTTTTTTTAAACCCCAGTGGCCATGGGGACAAGATTTTTGAAAATGCTTTATCTTGAAATTTAATCAGCATTTTAAAGGGCGTGTGACAGAGCCCCGTGTTGATGCCTGCAAATTGTCATCTGGACAGCTACAGTATTTCACCTGGAAACTCAATTTGCACAGAGGTGAATCACAGTGAAATCACAGGTTTTTTTCCTCTTCTTAATTCATTGGCTGCATTCTTTATGCCTGGAGAGCCACAGAATGCTACACAGTGTTGCCAGGTCTCAATAGTATATTGGTATATCCCCCCAAATCAAGTACCTGATTATGTCCTTGTACAAAGGCAGTCTGTAAAAGAAAATATTGCCATGTCTTAAGTGCACTACAGGCGTTCTTTGCACAGTGAGTCCATAGGTCAAGCAATTTGGCCAGTGGAGGAGAGACTATTTTGAGAGTCAGTGTGGTCTAGAGCAGTGGTTTCCAATCTTGAGCAGCACATGTGTTCCTGTGCTACATCTCTTAGAAACCATCGCCACTAGCAGTACTGGTTGGGACTTCTGGGAGCTGCAGTTCAAGAACACCTAGGTTACCCAAGATTGCGAACCACTGATTTGGAGGCTAGTGTTGACACAGGTTCCAACCTCCATTTGGTCATGGAAACTCCCTAGAGAGGGTGGCAATGAAAACATCTCCTGGGACATCTTGTGTGCCTTGAAAATCCTATTAGGGTTGCTATGAATCAGAAGCAACTTGATGGCACATTATACACATATTTTAAAACAAATCACATTATTTATTTATTTATTTATTTATTTATTTATTTATTTATTTCCGTTTATTTCCATTTATATACTGCCCGACTTTTCTGAAGGAACTCTGGGTGGTGAACAGACGAAAACAGTAATAAGGAATAAGACCGACAAAACTAGAGGGCGGCAGCAAACAATAACAAATAGACGAAAACAATAACCTCATCAGTCACCAAAGGCAGCTTTAAACAGCCAAGTTTTAAAGTGTTTTTAAAAAAATATTTGGGGTAGAATCCCGGTGGGGGGAAATGCGTGCAGAAGGGCAACCATACAATGGTTTTAATGTCTTGGCTAGCCACCTGATGTGTGATTTGAGTGCACAACCAGGCATGTGACTCTTTCCTTGACCCAAGGAAGCAGAAAAGCCTGATAGACAGACACCAGCCTAAGTAGGCTTGCCAGCACTAAGGCCTGCTTAGGCTGCATCAGTCCAGCAGAATTCTGGCCATGGAGATTATGCAGGCAAATAATAATGGAACTTGTAGAAGCCGCATCTGTTCCAGCTACTGTGGACTAAGTATGTTTGTGATAGGTGTTATGAAAAATAATATCTTTTGACATCTTAGGAGAGGTATTGTGCACCACAAAAGCCTTATATGATTACCTCAGACAGTTCATTGTGCTCTCAAAGTGCTTACTTCCTCTAACAAAATCATATGGGGCTATAATATTTTGGCTTCCTTCCCAGGAATGTCTTAGAATTAGGCCAGCAAACTTTCTTTGCTCCACTTTAAGCAGGAGAACTCTTGTGTTGTTTTTTAAACAGAGCTGGAGATCAGGCCATCTTGTATCAGGTCCACCTAACAAAAACCCCATTCATCTCATCCTCTAGCAAATGTGGCCCTAGTTACTTCTTCCTAGTGGCAGCAAAAGCTCCGACTTGTGGTTTTCTGACTGTGGCATCAGCATTCATCATTCATGTTGGCTAAGAAAACATGCAAGCCAGTGGAACAAGGGACCCCATCCAAAGAGAATGCAGCCAACAAAATAGTTTGTCTTGGTTTTTTGAAATGGGTTCTCAAGCACCTCATCTGGTTTTACAGGACGCTCCTTCAATCATATGTGTTTGTTCAGATGGCAATGCCTGTTTCTGGCAATCGGAGCTGGAGCTTTAAAATAAAAAGCAAGTTGTTGTTGTTCAGTCATGACAGACTCTTCGTGACCCCATGGACAAGAGAATACCAGGCCCTCCTGTCTTCCACTGGCCCCTGGAGCTTGTCCAAATCCATGTTGACACTGTCCAACCATCTCATTCTCTGCCATCCCCTTTCCCTTTTGCCTTCAATCTTTCCCAACATCAGGGGCTTTTCCAAGGACTCCTCTCTCCTCATGAGGTGGCCAAAGTACTGGAGCCTCAGCTTCAAAATCTGTCCCTCCAGTGAACATTCAGGGACAGAGTTGATTTCTTTCAGGATAGATAGGTGTATACTGAGAGCTAGACCATAAAGAAGACTGATCCCCAGGGGACTCTGAAGACTCTCCTCTAGCACCACAGCTCAAAAGCGTCAGTTCTGTGACGATCAGGCTTCTTTATGTCTAGATCACTTCCATACATCACTACTGGAGAAACCATAGCTTTGACTATCTGGACCTTTGTCCACAAAGTGATGTCTCTGCTCTTTAAGATGCTGCCTAGGTTTGCCATCACTTTCCTCCCAAGAAGCAGGCAACGTTTAATTTCATTACTGCAGTCGCCATCTGCAGTGATCAAGGAGCCCAAGAAAATAAACTCGGTCATTGCCTCCATTCCTTACCTTTCTACTTGCCAGGAGTTGAAGGGGCCGGTGACCATGATCTAAGGGGTTTTTTTTTAATGTTGAGCTTCAGCCCATTTTTTCACTCTCTTTCACTTTCATTAGCAGGTTCTTTAATTCCTCTTCACTTTCTGCTACCAAAATAGTATCATCTGCGTATTTGAGGTTGTTGATATTTCTTACGGCAATTTTAATTCCGGCATGTTATTCAACTAGTCATGCCTTTTGCATGATGTGCTCTGCATATAAGTTAAATAGGCAATGTGACCGTATACAGCCTTGTCGTACTCCTTTTCCAATTTTAAACCAGTCAGTTGTTCCATATCTAGTTCTCACTGTTGCTGCTTGTCCGATATATAGATTTCTTACGAGACAGATAAGGTGGTTAGGCACTCCCATTCCTTTAAGAACATGCCATGGTTTGTTGTGGTCCACACAGTCAAATGCTTTGGCATGGTCAATGAAGCAGAAGTAGATGTCTTTCTGGAACTCTCTAGCTGAATGTCTCAACACAATGTGAATGATTAGCACAGGCTGAATATTTCCAGGGTCTAATCCGCATTGTGCCAGGCACAAAGTTATGTAGCAAGATTTTGTCCAATGTGAAGATGCAGATTTTGACTAGGTTTTGTTTTTGTTTTGTTACCATAGTTATCCTTTTGATATTTTTAATCTATTTTGAAGACATGATGATGTCTGTAGAAACTCACTTATCAGTGTATTTTCAACTTTAGCATCCTAGTCAGACAACCAAAAATAGTGAATTGGTATCACTTTATTTGTGAACAATTTAGTTTTAGAGATGGGGATGAATCAGAAAAACGGTACTTCATTTTGATTCATGATTCACTAAAGTACAGTATATGAATGACAAAAACCAAAAAACAAATTTATGGGGTTTTTTCTGATTAATTGACAAACCAACTTGTAAACTAATTTTTTACTTTAACACCTTATAAAATGGCCACCAAGGCACTGAGAGACACCAGAATTTCTGGGAAGCTCCTTATGACTATTTTCTACAGGCCCAGCAGGTTTGGTGAAGACCGGGTTTCAGACATGTGAGTTATATACTCAACAAGTGTGTGTGTGTGTGTGTGTGTGTGTGTGTGTGTGTGTGTGTGTGTGTGTGTGTGTGTGTGTGTGTCTAGGAAAGTGCTCTTTAGCAACTGGCTGGGGAAAGTCCAGTCATTTCCAAACTTGGAGGGATTGTAGAGAACAATCAGAGGAAGCTGTCCCCCAGGTTCCTTGGGGGGTATCTTATAGCCCACCAATGCAACAAATCAAAAATTGTTCAATTTGTATCGATTGGGGGGCATCAATTTGTATGAATATGAACTGACGAATCAGCAATTTTCCAATGACTTTTGCAATTCATTTTTAAATTCATGCCTATCTCTATCATCTTTGTAGACAAGTGTGTTCTCCTCTCTTCATTCCTTTCCCTCATTTTTCTTTTTCTGCTTTTTTCTCACTCCTTTCTCTTTCTTTTATTCTTTTTGCTAAAGGCTGCAAAAAAAATTCCAAACCAATTGGACATAATTACTCCACCCCTTCAAAACTGACCTGTGCTAAACAGGCATAGATGTGTACAGTGGGAATACAAGGCCTGTTTAGGTTTGCTCTGGCTTTGTCACTTTCCTTCTAGGAAAAGCAACTGAAAACTGAGATGAGTGTAGAAAACCACTTGTCTCCCCACGTCCATTCATTGTTTTCCTGCAACAAAAACTGTAAAGCCAGATCTGTCAGGGCCAGGATTTAATTCCAGATCAATAGGGTCAACTGTCAGCCACCTACTTAAGCCACCCAAGGAGTACAGCTGCCAAATGTGACAGTTCCCACTGCATCCTAGCGGCCTTTGGATCTGATGTGTGACAGAAGTCATTCTCCTTCATGTTTCCCTATCTAGGGCATTGACTCCCTTGGCACAGCAAAGACCTGGACGGCCCCTGATGTAGGTGTGGGTGGGCGGTGGCTGCAGTTGTCTCAAGGCATGGCCAAAATGCTATGCGGATCCCCACTGTCTCAAGGCCTAAATGGGGTTCTCATGGGTGCATTGTTATCCCATACTGATAGCCAAACACAGAAAGAACTCCTGAATTGATCGAGCCATCCAATGAGCCTAGCCTACAAAACACAATCCCTGCTGAAGAGGCAGCAGGAAGCCAAGATAAAGAAAGGAGCTGGTGGCAAGGAATGCAAAAAGGATTGGCCATTTGGAGACGGGTAGGCTGGTGCCACATGAAGGTGGCTTGGCAATATTTTTCAGCCATGGCCTCTACTTGATAAGATAAGCAGGGCAGGCAGGCAAAACCCTGACCTAGAGAGCATCCAAACATGGAGTCTTCCTGCCATTAGGAAGAGACCACTTTTGGCAAAGTTGCTATTCTGGACCTTATTTCCCAGAATCCTTTAGCTATCACAGCTGGTGGTCATGCTGGTTGGGAGATTCTGGGAGTTATTACCACCCACCACCACCCCATAAAAGTAAAGTAAAGTAAAACACACTGAGACAGTTTTCCATCCTTGGAGGAGAACATAATGCCACAAGGGCTGAAGCCTTGGCTATTTCTGTTATGTCTAAATTTGCAAAGAAACTACATACCATGCAGAGAGGATGGCCAAAAGAGGCAGGCGGGAGTCAGAGTTCACTTTGTCAGTGAATTACGTTTCCGTGCTCTTTTCCTTGATCCTTGTTTTATATCTGCATGTAGTCTCTGCCTTATTCCCCAGTGCACATAAGAGAAAGCTACTGGGTTCTTGAAAGAGCTCTCTGCAAATGCCTCTTAGCCACAATAGCTAAATGGAGCATTCACATTGAGAGGCTCCATTTCAAGCTGGCTTCTAGCCAGGGTTCAAGACGGCAAATGCTGAGGCCTCCTGGTTTATTATCTGTATCAGGGAGATGAGAAGCAAGGGAGTTTTGCTCTGCTGTTGATTATCATGCTTGTTAATTTATTTAGACATACCTACATGTGCACGTAGCTTTATGAGGCATATGAGGATATATTGGGGGTGGGAGTGAGTGAGAATGGAGCTAGAAGAGAGTGAGGGGTGGGGACAGGCCTTCTTTCCATTATGTCCACTTGGGCATAGCTGCATTGTGTTGAGACAGTTGGCCGATATGTCCAAAGCCTCTGAGAAGAGCTTATTCCAAGGAGAGTGAAAGAGAAGACACCCCGTGGAGATAAATAACAGGGGAGGATTGTGACCTTTTGAGTAAAAAAGTCCACCAGATACTTTTCTTAATATTGAATGACCCTGTTGTGTGATTTGGGAGAATGAAATGCTGCTGTAGTTCAGATGGGAACAGAAGGACCCGCCCATCATTTGTTCTACCTCGCCTTGTATTGTCAACACTAACTGGTAGCAGCTGTCCATCACCTTTCCGAGTCTTATGTAGAGACGTCAAGTGTTGAACCAGTTGGATGGGGGTGAGTGGGGAAGGTCAGTCTCTCAGCATTGTCCATCTATAATCTCTGTGCAGTAACAGATATCTGGGGACTAGAGGGGTGGTCTTTCATGATCTCATTCCCTCCACTAGGTGCCCCGTTCCACAGTCCACCAAATTCAAATGCATATATTGGAAAATGGAACAGAATATCTGAGGCACCATCCACACTGATAATCAATAATTTCTCTCCTCAGCCAGATCAGCTGATTTCAGGACTGGTGGTAAATTCCTCTTGGTTTGGTATGGCAAGGGACCAGCACTGAGGATGCTTCATCAGAAATGTCTCAGGTGAGATGAAGGGGATCTGAGCGTAGACAGACTCTCTGTAATTCTACTGGATAGATCACTACCTAATGGAGTTAGACTTACTGGAACCTCAGGACCAATTAAGGTGGTCCACCCTCAGAGGCCTATGGAGCTGGATGTCTTCCTGCCACCACACCATATAAGTCTGTTGAAGCCATGGTTGATCCCAGGACTGGGGAAATGGCAAGGGCGGTGAAGAGGATCCTTCCTAAGTATTATTTATTTATTTATTTATTTATTTATTTATTTATTTATTTATTTATTTATTTATTTATTTATACCCCGCCCACCTTCCCATAGGAACTCTGGGTGGCTTACAATGGTTAACAAACAACTAAAGCACAGTGAAAAACGGGAACAACATAATACGACAATAACACAGCAATATTGACAAATTTGAAACAGCTTAGCGCTCTCCCATCTTCACTGAGACGAACAATGCTTACTTCTGGGCAGGATGATAGACTGAGACTTCTGCCTTACCACAAATAAACACACACATAGTGACAATGAGGTAGAGAGAGAGAAGGGGAGTGATGGAAAGAAAGAGAAAAAGGTGCCATGGAAAGCAAAACAAAGAGAACGAGTGTGTATGAGCCTGAGGAGCAGAAGGAAGAAGGGAGGGGTTAGAGGGAGAGAGAGAGGGAGAGAGAGAGAGAGAGAGAGAGAAGGAGCCACAGAGGGCAGGGAGAGCGAGCAAGCATTAGAAATAAAGCTTGTGTGTGTGTGTGTGTGTGTGTGTGTGTGTGAGAGAGAGAGAGAGAGAGAGAGAGAGAGAGAGAGAGAGAGAGAGACTCATAGATACAAGCCACAACTTTACATTTCTTTGAAGAGCTACGGCAGAATTACCCTTTGTTCAGTACAGCATCAAGTCTACCACTGGAAATGGTATGTGGGGCAATGCGCAGTCTACTTTATATTAATGTTGTGAGTCATGATTATTTTATTAATGAAATTAAATACCAATAAATAAAAGGACTAATGTAAGATAACTGAATACAAAGGAAAATATAAATTAAAATTAACATGAATTCTCATCTGGGTACATTTTACTAATAATTGTCAAATTGTTTCTAAAAGGAATGGCAGAATGGGTTTTTTTATAGCAAGTCTGTTCAACTTTGAATAGGCCAAGGTCTACTTTTTCCGGCCCAAAGTGTCTGAGGGCTACTACACTAAAACCTCTACTTACGAATTTTATCTGTTCCGAGCACATGCTCATAAGTAAAAACTTTTGTAAGTAGAGCAGTGGTTCCCCATAGGAATGCATTGAAAACCAGTTAATCTGTTCTGGAGGAGAGCAATTTCAATGCGCCATGGCCCTGGAATTGCCTCACTCATCTGAGACAGTGGTCTGGCAGACCCAAAACTTTGCTGGGGCAGTGGTGGTCCTTGGGATGGGGGAGGAAGGGGTGGAGAACTTATCCCCTCACTATTTTTAATTGATGGCTGGTGGGCTACTTTTGAATCCTTCACGGGCTACCAGTAGCCCACGGTCTACCTGTTGGGCAGGCCTGCTTTAGAATGGTGCATAGAATTGTTTACTTTCTTTAATCTAGTGACCTCCAGATCTTTTAGGCCACAAGTCCCATTGTACTCTGTAAGCATGCATAGTATAAGTTGTACTCTGACGCAACTGGAGGGCACTAGGTTGGGAGAGGCAGCAGTATCAGCATCCTCATCTGGAACAAAGAGTACAGATGACTCTCTTAACATGGAACAGATGTTTTATCTTTAGGAGGTTTGATTCCACTCCTCCTCTCTCCCCCTTTTAGTGGAGATAAACGCCTTTTTGTATATCCCTGAATGTGACTCTGTATTTCTTTCTCTCATTAGTTAGTTACAAAACTTTTTAGCCGCTCCGCTACCACATGGTCTCTTGGCCGCTTCTTGCGGTTCAGGATGCCATATTTTTTTAATAAGCTGTCAACAGATAACAACTGTGGGGAGCAGAAGCTGCTTTTTTCATACTGGAATGATGATGATGAAGAGGAGGAGGAGTCCTCTTCTTCCTAAGTGGATTGGATTGGTTGGAAGGCGGGGTAACAATCAGTGATGATGACCATTGTGCCTTTTAGACTAGTGAGCAGTGGCATTAACAAATGAGGAAGTCTGCTTCCACCAAGTTCTTTTGTCCAGGGCAGGTGAAGAGAAGCCTTTCCTCGTGATCCAAGTCCACTACCCCATTCAGAGTGATGTTGTGTGTGAATAGTGGCAACTTCGATAAGAATTTGATTTCTGTTACTACTGCTGGCCTCAGAGAGCTCCTCCTGACCTGAGTCAGCCTGTCCATGGGAAATTACAGTGGAAGGTGTAGGAGCCAGTGAACATTGTACAGTGTGTTTTAGAGAGTCTCTGGGGAACCACTGCTGATCAACAGGACTCGGGGATTTCTGCTTCTGGGGTCAGACACAAAGGTGAAATGGTCATTGGATCAAGGTGTCAGCTAATGAAATTTTAAAACCAAACAAAACACAAGAGCTCTGGTTTCTCCAAAGCACTCTAGCCAAATTCTGGTACTTTGGGGGAGCAAGAGGAAGATAATAAGAAAGAACTCTCCGGACCCCCCCCTCCCTGCCACCCCCACCCCCAATGACTTCTTACCAGATCCTTCTGTTTCCAGCCAGGCTAATGTTGGCGAAGGTACTGTTACTTTTGGATTCTTGCTCAGAGTAAGGCTGCCGCCTCCCTTCCCCCAACATCTCCAATTTGCTCAGTTGAGTCACTTTTGCGTGCGCACATGTGCAAATGTCACTTTGAGCTCTCTAGCATGACATGGGTCCCAGTGTCTCGGATGTTCCTACAAACATTCCTGCGAAAGACTCCAGAGAACATCTGCGGGACATTTGGCAACATTGTCTGTTTCCTGCAAATTATTTCTAGTACGCATGGCAGGAGATGTGCCCCTCACTACTCAGTTTCTCCCTCCCTAATACTGACTCAGAACCCATCAATTGACAGACGGCACGTTTTTGCACATTACTATAAGGTAAAAGGTAAAGGTCCCCCCCCCCCCCGCATATGTGTGCTAGTCGTGTCCGACTCTAGGGGCAGTGCTCATTTCCATATTCCAGCCGAAGAGCCAGTATTGTGCAAGTCCCTGGCCTCATGGACAGCATGGCTGCAAGGAAAATGTCACACGCTTTTTAACGGCGGTACCTATTTATGTACTTGCATTTACATGCTTTCGAACTGCTAGCTGGGGTTATCAGCAGGAGCTCGCTCCACTGCATGGCACCCGGGATTTGAACTGCTGAGCTGCCCACTTCGCAGCCAACATTTTTCGGAAGCCTTAGTCCACTGAGCCACCACGCCCACTCAGAACCCATCACTTGACAGACCACATGTGTTTGCACATTACTATATAGACTGTCTTTATAGTGATCCCTAGACAAATGTGTGTCTCCAGTGCAATTGGTCTTCTCGCCCCTCTGAGCATGAAGCCCTTGATACAGGGTAGCATGAATGTGCTGTCTTCAAGCTGTCGTTACTGCAGGCAATGTACCCTGTCCATTGCTGAAGCCTCCTGGGAATGTAGCATAGGCCTCCTGATACAAAGCATGAATACAAGAGGGTTAAGGCTGGTGTGCGTTGGAAGTTGTTGTTAGAGGCGGACACAAAAGAAGCCATTTTAACTGGTTACAGTAATGTATAAACACTTGTACTGTAGTCGTCCTATACATGACGAACTTGCACATTTTGTTTGAAAGAGTGTTTTTTTATGGAACATCAAAGAACTTAAAAGTTGTCAGAGATCATGAATGACATGACCCCAGAAGGAGCCAGGCCCACATCCAACTTGTGGTACAACAAAAGCTTAATGCTCAGATCATGAATCCGAGTTTGGAAAACAGGAACAAATGGTGGATGTTAGTGGACTGACCTCTTCAAAGATGCCCCGAGATGAAATTAATTACAGTGCATTTGGTTCTTCTGTGTATTATGAGAAAGAGTTTTCTTAAGTACAGAGATCTTTGAAGAGATAATAGGCATTCCCTTGTTGCCAGAAAATGGAAACCTCATGTTTAAGGGCAAAGGAAAATCCTTTTTAGTGAAGGATTTATGGAACTTTTATGGAGAAACCAAAATGAACACACTTTAAAACATAAGCACTTAAATAGTGGAGAACCACATAGCTAGAATCATATTTAAAGGAGATGAGTAAACTGTATATCAAAGATCTGCGCAAAGGGAATTTCCGTCTTTTGTTTGGGTTTTAAAAAAATTTGTAAGGGGATTTTTTTAAAAAAAAATTCTCTTTTTAAGTAGATGGTTGACAGTCACTTAAACAAAAACAAGGAGCCTGTGGATTTCTTAACATTCTGCTGGATGCATCCTCTTGCATTAAAACAGCACCTGCCAGTTCATAGCAACTGCCCTCATCAATTTTGCAGTGCTATTAGTCTCTTCTTGCAGACAGGAACTGAGGCACAATATTGAGTGACTTATCCAAAGTAATCCAGGGATCACACAGCCTGAGTACAGATAATTATTAATGGGATGACTTTTCCCTGAGCAGCAGTCCTGATCTAGCGCCAGTGAATTGATAATGGTATCGCTACCAACTCAGTTAAAGAGGTAGGGGTTGGGAGACCTGCTAGCTCCCTTTTCGTGTCTCCTGCAGCCTGTTCCCCTCTCCGCCAATGCAACTAATGAGGACAACTCACCATCAGCTCTGTCTAGCTCTCTTATTCACCACAAACTTTAACTTTCAAAATTCATTCCTGAACAATGGGGCACTATTAAGAAGGATGTGTAACCTGGATTTTAACATGAATGTCACAGAACACAATTTGACACTAAGCCTTTGGGGGGGGGGTCCTCAGGCTTCCACCCCTTCCCTTTTCCCTTTTGGTATCTAACCTGGGTACAAGAATGTGAGAAGCTTTCCTCTCTGATTTCACCCACCTGTAGTTATCATTTTCATCTGAACTAAGGGTATTTGTACATGACCCCTAAACTCTGCCGCAAATGGCTCCCAGCTCCGGAGTTTACAGAAAATTAAGTGTGACCACGCCCACCTAAGCGCGTCCCAGCGCACTTTTCAGGTACCTGCTCTCGGAGGGTGAAAAATCCCAGATCTGGATGTAACCTAGAGTGCTGGGCTCTCCTCGCTTGTTTGTTTTTTGTTTTTTGTTTTTTGTTTGCCTTCCGCCCCTTTAAGAGATGGAATCAGGACGACGACAGGGCTCGGGGCGGCTTGGACCGGCAGACAGAGGTGAGACTGCATTCTTTTGTCCCTTTTTTTCTCCCTCCCCTCACGCAGACAGGAGCAAGGAAGTGCGGAGGGGTGGGGACACAGGAAGAGCAACGAACCCCCAAGATCTCTGGTCCGAATTTAAGTGGCCAGCAGATCTTAAGGGTCGTGTGAAAAGGCCCTAGGCAATGTGGTTAGCATTAGCTTTGATTTGAAGAAATGGACAAGGAACCTAAAACACTTTGAGGTCTAGTTTCTATAAACCAGGGTTGAACAAGTTATGAGGTCCTGTGCTCACTCACCACTGCATACCTTCCCACCACTACCCAATGGTATCTCTGCTTCCATACCACTCCCATTGTCATAGACAGGGGCGTATCTGGGGGTTGGGGCAGAAGGGTACATCTGCTCTGGGCGCAGCAATCTGGGGGGTGCCTGGAGGGGGAGGAGGAGGAGGAAGCCTTCCGCAAGCAGCCCTTAGGCTTGGCGAAGGGACCCACTCTGTCCAAGCAGGCAGGCAGGCAGGCAGGCGAGTGCGGTGGCTGTGGCACCCTCCTCCTCCTCCTCCTCCAACTCTTCCTCACCTTGTTCTTGGACACCGCGGGAGAGGTAGGTCACATGCGTTACCACGCACGTGCACGCACACACACAAACACCCACCTGCGTGCCCGCCCACCCACCCCACACCTGCAGGATTGCCCTCCCTTGGTGGGTGGATGTGATGGGGTTGGGGAGGGGCAGATGGGTGCAAAAACAACTTTGTCCCCAGGCGCCCCAAAACCTTGCTACGCCACTGGCCACAGAAGTAGTGATAGTGGTCCTAGTACAGTGGAACCTTGACTTACATACTGCTTGACTTGCAGCGTATTTGACTTGCAGCAAGAAGGGGCCTGTTTGACTTGAGTCGCAGGCTTTGACTTACATCTCGGAGCCCCGGCGCAAGGCACCGGAATCGGGCGGCATCCACAACCCAGCATCGCGGCTGCCACCTCCAAACTGCTCCTGCCTTTTTCCTCTCCTCCGGCAGCAGCGGCTTCGGCGAGGCCAGCTCAGAGCACCTGGGGCTGGTCCTTGGCCTCACCGAAGCCGCCGCTGCTGCCGGAGGAGAAGAAGGGCCGGGAGCTTGGGGCTGGCCTCGCTGGTTAGACAGTCGGCTCAGTCTTGTAAAAAATCTGGCTGCAGAAGTCTGGTCCACAATGGAAGCATTTTAGTTTGGGAGCTGTACAGTTGTGGGACTCTAATGGTAACCATAGGGTTGTTTAGGACTTGGAACGTCAGGTTAAAAATCAGTAAAACTTAAATGTCAGACATTGTTGCTATGAACATCAAAAAGTGGAGGTGTATAACTTGTGGACTATAATTCCTCTGCCTCTCCCTCTCTTTGAAGAGACGTTTCATTTACATTCCCGGAAGGAATCTCCTGTCCCAGTCAAATTTGTGTTAAATTGCTGTTTTCGAGGGTCTTTTTCATCATCTGGAACGGATTAATCCACTTTCCCATTACTTTCTATGGGAAAAGTTCATTTGACTTAAGTCATGTTTGACTTAAGTCTAGACCACTGGGACGGATTAATGACGTAAGTCAAGGTTCCACTGTAATGAGGATTGCGTATGAAAGAGACAGACTAGCTTCACCTCCACTAGTTGTGATGGAGAAACAATGATCTTGCTGGTGAGATTGTTGCAGGCGGAGAGAGCAGAAAACACTACTTAAACAGGGTAGATATGTCTGCCCCTCTCTTTGTGAGTATGGAGAGAGAGGATTGCTCAGAAATTTTGCTCTTTTGGACTGCAGCTCCCATCATGGAGAGAGAATGAATGAGGCATGAGTGGATTGGGAGGGGAAGCATTTGTGGGTGTTGGTGTGTTTGTGTTCAGCCTTGGGAGGGGTGTGTGCACATTTACGTGTATATGGTGCAGTTCGAATATGCAGGGATTCAAAGACATTCTTTTTAAAGATAAGTACTCAAAACTTTCTGACTGGATAAGCAAATCTGTCTAGATCACTTTCTAATGTATTAGCATTTAGAAATATATCTTCACAACACATTTATAGGAAATACACAACTTCTGGGAGATTCACATAAAAACACAAACCAAATGAAATTTCCTCACACAGGCCTTGGAGGATTTAAACAGCAGCAACAAACCACCACCAGGTATTATTCAGTCATAGGATTCCTACATAAAACTGGAACTTGATATAATGCAGGAAAGCTATAAATTCTGATCAGGTTTTTGTTTACTTCACAGAATGCCTGCTTGTTTTACATTCCTTCTAGGCCTCCCTCACCTGCACGGTGGACACTACTAGTGGAGTTCACAGCAACGGTATTGATTTCCTCATAGGAATACTGACTAACTTCTCTCTCTCTCTCTCTCTCTCTCTCTCTCTCTCTCTCTCTCTCTCTGTGTGTGTGTGTGTGTGTGTGTGTGTGTGTGTGTGTGTGTGTGTGTGAGAGAGAGAGAGAGAGAGAGAGAGAGAGAGAAAGAGAGAGAGAGAGAGATTTATAGGCCTTTTTACCAAATGACCAAAGCTTTGTTGGCCTACAAAAAAAATTAGGCAGGCTCTCCCTAAACGTCACTGCAACGCAGCTCATTAGCACAAAGGAGGCAGTAATGAATTTTGTGATGGACACCCCTGCAAGGCTAGCACAAGCTGTCTCCCCCCCCCCCCGCCACCTTGAAGGAGCCCGAGTGACAGTGAGACAGGGAGGCTGAGGGAGTGATCTTATGCAAAAGCCCCAGTCAAGCTCCAATGGGATGTAATTAAAAATGATTAAACTGTCCTCCCCCCTTCGGTTCTGTGTGATGTCACATAAATTCCTCTCTAACAAGTCCCAGGCTACCTTTACTTGAGCCCTGCAGTTCACAGGGGCTCCAGGAAGGAATTAAAGACACATTTGTGTTCATTTCATAAGAAGGCAATAATGTTTCTGCAAAGCATTCCTGCCAGTCAGAGGTCAGCAGTGGTGTGCAGATTTTTATTTAAGCTTCTTATTACTAAAGACAAATGTTGCGTTGTGTTAATCTTCCCAGGCTCTTCCTGTCCACACATGCATTTGAGGAATGAATGGGTCACCTTCTTGGCAGGAGAACACAGCAGCATTTCTCCTAGGGCCAGGCCAAGCGGATGGGAGGCCTGAGCCCAAAGACCAGTATGGGGCATGGAGAACATCTCTATAGCACCTTCACGGTTATCTCATAAACATCACGAGCCACCCCAGTGTATTTTCTCTTGGATTTAGTATATGGTAGTCCTTGACCTTTAATAATCCTGACCTATGCCGGTTGAATTGGCTTGGCTTTTAAACTCCAAACAATCATGTTCACCTCCCATGACACACACCCTTCACTACATGTTATCTATATGGAACCACTGGGAGAGGTCATCAGGAGGTTTGGGCTGAGGAGTCAGCAATATTTCTGACAATACTTAGCACTACCTCTCATTTTCCATCAATCCAGGTGAGGCAGTTTCTGTGCTGAATTCATGTCTGGACCAGGGTTAATAAACTGAAACTCATTCCAGACAAGACGGAAGTGCTGTTAGTGGGTGCTTTGCCAGACAGGTTAGAGAGCCATCTCCCTGCTCTGGATGGGTTGCACTCCCCATGAGGGACAGGATCCACAGTTTGAGGGTGTTCCTGAGACTCCGGTCTAGCTCTGGAAGCCCAGATGGACTCGGTGGCTAGGAATGCCTTTTTCAGATATGGAAATTACAGGTATACCAGCTGTGCCCCTACCTGGACGAGCAGAGTCTCATGACAGTTACACATGCACTGGTAACATCCCCACTGGTGTAACCAGGGAGGGGAGGAAGATTGCATTTGCCCCGGGTGCACAGCAATCTGTAGCAGTTATGATTTGAGACAGAATATTATTTGTTATGAAACGAAATGTCTGAAAGGACAGCTTCAGCTGTGCATGTCCTTAAAACTTACTGGTCACCACACCTATTGCAGGAACATGATCAGACTCCCAGAGGGTAATCACAGGCCACACTCCATTCCCCCCATTTCTCCAAGACAAACAACAACAACAACAACGGTTTGGGGGGGAAATAGGGGAACTTTCCTCACCCCCTGCATTTTTTTTCCAATTTTTGAGGCTACATACCACATGTAGATGGACTACAAGCTATCACTAACACCATCCAAAACAAGGAGGAATCCAACATAATCACCACCCTCTGTGATTTTTTGCTCACACACAAATATTTCTCTTTGACAATAAAAACTACCTCCAGATCAATGGAACCACAAGGGGCACTCGCATGGCCCTACAATACGTGAACATATTCATGGCTGACCTAGAACAACACTTTCTTAACCACTGCACCCAGAAATCACTTCTCTGTTTGAGATTACATTGATGACATTTTTCTGATCTGGAACCATGGAGAGGAATCCCTTAAAAAATTCCACCAGGACTTTAATGGTTTTCACCCAAACATTAACCACACCCTGGAACAATCCACACAACAGGTGAACCTTCTAGACACCACTATGAAACTACAACATGGGCATCTTAGCACCACACTGTACCAAAAACCAACTGACCGGTATACCTATCTTCATTCTCCAAGCTTCCATCCTGAACACACAACAAAATCAGTCGCATATAGCCAAGCCCTTAGATACAAGAGCATCTGCTCTGACCCACAGGATAGAGACTCCAAACTCAAGGATCTACAAAATGCTTTCCTCGGACTACAGTACCCACCTCACATGGTTAAGGAAATCAACAAAGCAAGACGAATAGCCAGAGAAAATCTGCTACAAGACAGATCCAAAGGGCCAAATGACAGAACACCACTGGTTGTAACTTACAGTCCGCAAGTGAGACTACTCACACACATCTTAAGTGATCTCCAGCCCATCCTTGACAGGAACACATCACTCTCCAAAGCTCTTGGTGGGAGAACAATACTTGCCTACAGACAACCTCCCAACCTCAAATAAATACTAATGCACACAAGATTAGAAAACAGCAACACGGACAATGGAACTAAACCTTGCCACAAACCCCGATGCCAACGCTGCCCACACATCTACTATGGCAACACAATCACAGGACCTAACAATGTCACATACAATATCAAGGAGAACTTCACCTGCTTCTCAACCAATGTGACTTATGCCATCTTTTGCCAACAATGCCCTTCTGCACTCTACATTGAACAAACAGGGCAATCTCTAAGAAAACGCACCAATGGACACAGGTTTGACATAAGAAACTTAACACAATACACAGAAACCTGTCTCAAACCATTTCAGTCTACCAGGCTACTCCTTGAAGGATTTGAAGGTCACAGTTTTGGAACAGAATAATTACAAATCCAGAATACAAAGAGAAACAGCTGAGATAAAATCCATATGCATGATGAACACACACAAGAATGGATTAAACATAAGCCTGGGTTTCTCGAGTCATTATCAAATTTAATATTACTATATTGCCACTTTTTTCATGGAAGTTTATCTCCCACCTGGACCCTAAGGTAAAAACTTCAACTCTCTCACCCCTCTCTTCCACCCCCCCTCACCCAACTCTATCTGGTTCTGGTTTCTGACTCTTGAGGAATTTACCTTAAAACCACACTTAACATTTATATAGACCCTGGCCACAGAGCCATTAGCAGTACTTTACATATCTGTGACCCATAGCCAAATCTTCCTTCCCAGCATTTGTACAACTAATCATCGCTCCCTTCTCCACAGACCCATTAACAATGCAGAGTACATCAGGGGAAAGGCAGGTCTGGATGAATCACAAGCCGGAATTAAGATTGCCAGAAGAAATATCAGCAACCTCAGATATGCAGATGATACTACTCTGATAGCAAAAAGTGAGGAGGAATTAAAGAACCTCTTAATGAGGGTGAAAGAGGAGAGTGAAAAAAATGGGCTAAAGCTCAACATCAAAAAAACTAGTATCATGGCCACTGGTCCCATCACCTCCTGGCAAATAGAAGGGGAAGAAATGGAGGCAATGACAGAGTTTATTTTCTTGGGCTCCTTGATCACTGCATGTGATGACTGCAGCAATTAAATTAAAAGACGCCTGCTTCTTGGGAGGAAAGCAATGGCACCTAGGTAGCATCCTAAAGAGCAGAGACATCACTTTGCCAACTAAGATCTGGATAGTCAAAGCTATGGTTTTTCCAGTAGTGATGTATGGAAGTGATAGCTGGACTATAAAGAAAGGCTGATCGCCACAGAATCTATGCTTTTGAACTGTAGCACTGGAGGAGAGTCTTGAGAGTCCCCTGGACTGCAAGGAGATCAAACCTATCCATCCTGAAAGAAATCAAACCCGAATGTTCACTGGAAGGACAGATTTTGAAGCTGAGGCTCCAGTACTTTGGCCACCTCATGAGGAGAGAGAGGAGTCCTTGGAAAAGTCCCTGATGTTGGGAAAGATTGAAGGCAAAAGGAAAAGAGGACGGCAGAGAATGAGATGGTTGGACGGTGTCATCGATGCAACCAATATGGATTTGACAAAACTCCGGGAGGCGGTAGAAGATAGGAAGGCCTGGCGAGCTCTGGTCCATGGGGTCACGAAGAGTCGGACACAACTGAACGACTGAACAACAAGAAAATCATATCTACGACCCCTGGCTAAATCCTTCCACCACTTCTACAACTAATCATCTCTCCCTCCTCTTCCCCCTCCTCTATCCACCAATGAACATCTGGTATGAAATATATATCTCATCACATATTATATTATACACCTCACTCTGCTGAAATATGTTATAAAGAAATGGATGTGTCCACGAAATGTTACATTAAAATATGAAAGGTAGTCTTTAAGGTACCACATGTTTTGTGTCTTTTGTTTTGTTTTGTTTTTCTTTGATTTTTGCCTGCAATTCTTGGAAAGACTAACACGGCTACCCTCTCTGAAATTTCAGGCTTTGCTATCTGTACACCCGACTCCATTTCCAAATTCAGGATGCACCATACCCTAAGATAGCCGAGTTGTTTCAGCACCTGAGCTAGAAAATCCCATAAATGCACATTTTATGAGAAAGAACATTTCCAGGCCATGTTGGCCCTTTTGTCAGTGCTCCATAAAACTAAGGACTTTGGCAGCTAACTGATAACTAAGTGCAAGGCTTTAAAAGATGTTCTTTGCTTTTCTATTGCTATTTGCAATTACTATTTTTAAAGGAGATGGTTTGGATATAGCTTTTTATGGCATTCTCCTTTTTTGTGACAGCTGATTTAACTATATTCCAATATAGTTAATATAGAATTGGGACTGTGGCTCAGTGGACTAAGGCTTCCGAAAAATGTCGGCTGCAGAGCTGGCAGCTCAGCGGTTCGATTCCTGGGTGCCACGCAGCAGAGTGAGCTCCCGTGGATAACCCCAGGTCCTGCCAACCTAGCAGTTCAAAAGCATGTAAATGCAAGTAGATAAATAGGTACCATCGTAAAAAGAGGGAAAGTTAAACAGTGTTTCCTCGCAGCCATGCCAGCCACATGGCCATGGACTTGCACAACACTGGCTCTTTGGCTTGAATATGGAGATGAGCACCACCCCCAGAGTTGGACATGACTAGCACGCATATGCGGGGGGAAACCTTTACCTTTGATATTTATACATTCTTTTACAAAATTAGACACACACACACACAAACTGTACTGTAAAGCTTCCTTGAATCCCAATCTGACAGATAGGTGGAATACAAACAAAATAATACGTGATCCCCTTTCTACAATAATAATAATTTTGAAAATGTCTGGGATTTCGTGACACCTGCTATCTAATCCATCAAATTGCATTCAAAGAGTTTTTAGAGCGTTTGAGCCTAAGTGTAACAATCGGGGCTGATACATAACTAGATAGAGCTTCCCATTTCCTCTCATTCTCCATGTCTCCATGGACCCTCAGTGTCTCCCCAAAACTAATATTCCCACCACCATTACCTTTTTTACTTCAGTTCGGATTTTCAAATAAAGCACATCATTTCATCTGTAAATGTGATTTTGGATTGATTTGTTTTTCAAATATCAGTTTTCCCATGTTGGCTTTTAAAGGAGAAACATTTTGGCAGAGACAGTTCTGCAACATAAAGTGTTATGGATGCTCTCTGAATGCACATCCATGCATAGATAGTCTCTTGTAATCTGCTATAGACATGAATGTCAGGAGTTTCACGTTTCTAGCTGAATGAAAAACACATTTTCTGATAGAAGCGCAGGGAGGGTTTAATTAATATTTTTCAGTCTTTCGTTCAGTTGTGAAAAATTAAGAGATGAACAATGAAACCAGATTATTTTCTTCCTAATGCAAGTTTCCTTTCCCTCTCAATGGCCTTCCCACAGCCATCCCATCCGACATAAATGTGTGGACAAAATCAAATGTCCTTCTTGCTCTGGTGTACTCATACTGTTATAGCTTACAAAATGGCAAACAATTACCTCACAGTCAGAAGGGTCAGAAATTGTGTAGTAGTGATGATGTTGTGATTTGATTTAGGGCATTTGACTTTGAGTCTCTACTTTCACAGATACACACACACACACACACACACACACACAGAGAGAGAGAGAGAGAGAGAGAGAGAGAGAGAGAGAGAGAGAGAGAGAGAGAGAGAGAGAGAGAGAGAGAGA
>JAHTLZ010000015.1:49770777-49791153 GCA_023846285.1 Phrynocephalus versicolor
TCTCTCTCTCTCTCTCTCTCTCTCTCTCTCTCTCTCTCTCTCTCTCTGTTGATCTTAGGGATGGGAGAGTGGCAGCAGGAGGCAGAAAGTGTCAGGAGGACCTGCTGATTATTGGGAGGCTGTGTGTGTGCGTACGCACTTGTGTGTGTGTTGGGGAGGGCACTGCAGGATAACTGTGTGTTATGTATGTTTGAAGGGGTGCCCACAGGCAGATGAGCAGCAGGGCACCCCCAGATGCTGTGCCCAGGAACAGGTGTTCCCCCTTTGCCCCTCCCTAGCTACACCACTGCCTTTGTATAAAATGGGCTTTCAGATTTTGTGGTCCGAAGCTAGTGAAGAGAAATAAAGAGAAATATGTTGGATATGTCTACGGAAGTGAAAAGGGGATCATTATTTTTCTAACAGTTGTTCTCACAACCCTTGTAGCACATAACAGCGGCTGGAAAAAAAAACTTGCATATGCCAATTTATGACCATTGCATGAATTTGCAGCCAGGGTTACGAACACTTTTTTGCACATCACTGTTTTGTTGCTGACTCATACATTCACTCTGGTTAGCCCTATAAGATTTTTTTCCAATTCTTTCCTATAGATTTGTGACAGAATTCGACACTACTAGGGAATATGTTTCTTATCCCTACCATACTTTAAGTACCTATGTGCACACATGGATTGCTCTGTGAGTTTGATGGCTTTGGAACCAAGGTTGGGAGTTCAATTCCCCTACTGTTAGATCTCAGAAGAGCCAGCCTGAGTGGCCTTGGGCAAGCTGCACAGTCCCAGAGCGCCCCCCCCCCCAAGAAGAAGGGAATGGTGAACCACGTCTGAGTATTCTTTTCTTGGAAGACCCTGAAAAAAGGTTGCCATAAATCAGAACTGACTTGATGGCATACCATTATTATTATTATATACTGTGTCCACACATACAACTTTTATAAACATTTATATATAGAACACTCCATTGTGCATGTTAACTTTATAGTAGCCATATAAATTGATCTTAGGATTGATGAACCTGTCCGTTTCACTTCCCTACAGTCAAATTTTAGAGAATCCTGATTTTTTTTTAAAAAAAGAAGAACTGGAGCAACATTCTTAGCCATCTTTGGCTGCTATTCCACGGCCAGAAAATCCAGATCAAAGTAAAATGCAGATTTCCCCCAGAAAGGTCAAGTGCTTCAAAACGTGGTTCCTGTGTCCCCATGAGTGCAGTTTAAAGACACACATATTTTGTGTCCCCACAAGCAGGGACTGCAACACAGCAGAGCAAAAAGGTTTTGATGCAGATTTTCCAACTCCTTACGGACTCAAGTACCGATTTAAAATCCGCATCGGAACTGAGACAAGTTTTGTACCACCTCGAGACCAGGTACTTGTAAAACTTGCTGGGTCAGGCTTAAGTGGGCATGGTCACATTTTTCCCCTTTAAAGTCTGCTGGTCGTGGGGACACTATTTTGTTAACCTGATATTCAAGCAGTTTGAAGCGGGTTTTAGTGGTTGTGTGATAGCAGCCTTTGTTATTATTGTCCCCACATTGCCAAAAGGAAAGAGAAGAATAAGGTTTAGAGACAGTGACCTTCTTAGGGACATCTAAATAAAACTCTAGCTGCTGATGTGGAATTTGAGCCAGGAACTTCTGGGACCCCAAGTCACTCTTTCTATTGTACCATCAAGTCATAACGGTACCCCACTTCTCTGTGGCTTTAGTAAGCATCCTACAACATGACTGTGCACAGTGTAAGCACCTTGAGTAGCCTGGATGACAACCCTGTGTTACATTTTGGTGCACTAATAGAAAGAAAACAAAGAAATCTAATGAAGTGAAACAATGCCCGTGAGGATCTAGATCTAGTGATCATTATAGCTGTCAGGATAATTCAAATATGTGGTGTTTCGCTGTTTCTCAATGGTTTATTGGAAGACAACATGGTGTTTTAATAGATCTCTCCTTATGTACATAGTCTCTCCAGACAACTCCTGCACAGGGCTGCTTCCTATCACCTCTGACATCAGCAGTATAACTGTTTTCTTATCTTTGGCATTAATGTGGTCCATTATACTTGCTCTAGTTCTGATGGCCCCAATAAATGACCTGCACATTCAACCCACCTCTTCTACATTCTCCCCTTAGACTGACAATGAACCAATTAAGATTCAGATGCTAACCCACTAATGCAACCAGACACGGCCCTGTACCCTCCCCTCCTCCTTCACCTTGTAGAACGACAAAACGTGTCAGTGACAGCGGGGCTGGCTCGTTAGTGTGGAATCTGGGGCTTTGCAAAAGGCAGGCCGTTGTGGCCCTGCCTCTGAACTTTTGCTGTGCAATTATATCTTGCCATTTCTGGTTCGTCTCCCCTTGTATCCATCAATGTATATGCATGTTGTAGCAAGGATTCAAGGCCAAGGGGCCACTGGTAATGCAGCCATTACATTGGGCAGCCTAGGGCAGTCCCAGTCAGTCCCATGAGAAAGTTTAGTGGAATGGAATCCATCTCCAGTGAGAAATGGTAGCTTTAATTTCCCACAACCACAAATCCCATGCAGTTCAATTACCTCCAGCTTGCTTTGCTGGGACTGGCTATGCTGGCAATGAGGATCAGGGAGATGGCATTTAAAAGCTCTATTTTCCCTGCAATTTCTAGTGATGGGATAACATCATCCTTACACCCAAGGGATGGCTATGAGCTGAAGGGAGAGACGGGACGGATTCTATCATAGATTCAACTTTGGGTGGTCATCCTCACCCCTTCATATGCTGCCCAGAGACCATTTGGTAGTGGGGTGGCTAAAAAGATTCTGTAAATAAATAAATAAATATTACCTGCTGGAAACATCTGATTCACTCTGCTTCTTTCCTGCAAAAATGGGTTTCAGTCAAAAGCCCCCCCCCCCATCTAATTGGAATCAGAAGATGATCAGGCCAGTGATAGTACTGCCGCTGCTTCCCATATAATTCCCATTAGAAGGTTATTTTTTCCTAGAGGCACCCCCTTTGGAGCTTCATAACTAACCCCCTTACCCCCATTTGTTTCCAAATTTCAGGGGGTTCTCTAAAATCACTTACTGAAGGTACCCCTGCTACTTTGGTGCCTCAAGGTAAGTAAGTAAGTGCATGTTCTTTTTACAAATATGCACTCAAAATTATTTTTAAAAATATGCAATCAAATTTACTTACCGTGGGGCTACAAAGTAGCAGGGGTACCTTCCCGAAGCAATTTTAGGGAAATCCCTGAAATCTGGAAAGATTTGGGGGTAAGGGCACTTAGTTATGAAGCTCTAAAGGGGCTGGGGGTAGTTAATTGGCAAAGTGTGTGGGGATCATGGAGGCAACCAGGGAATATACTCTATGGTATTAATTCCCTAATTACCTCCATATTCCCAGCACAGCAGCAGTGAGGGGAAAATTGCTCCTTTCTACCTTTTGCCCCTCCCCTGCCTCCCAGCTGGGGTTTTTTGACAGGTTGGGGTTTGGAGAGGGGGCATCCCTTCCAACACGTACCCCGACCTGTCAAAAAGCCCCAGTTGGGAGGCAGGGAGAGGGGCAAAAGGCAGAAAAGAGCAAGGTTTTTTCCCCTTGCTGTTCCTTTCTGCGTTTCGCCCCTCCCTCTGCTACCCAGCTGGGTGTTTTTTTGACAAGTTGGGGTATGAGGGAGGGCTGCTCTCCTCTCCAAAACCCAAACTATCAAAAAGCCCCAGCTGATAGGCAGGGATCACAAGGAAGAAGGAAGGAAGCAGTGGTAAATTGAAGCTCTGTTTGAATTTACCTCTGCCTCCTTCCTTTTCCTGTGCTCCCCCTCCTCCCAGGGAAGTTTTCTGGACAGGGAGGGCTGTGGGCAGTGGGGGCTGGCCCCACTGCCCACAGCACTCCCTGTCCAAAACACACACCCTGGGAGGAGGGGATGGCAGGGGAGAAAGGAGCAGTAAGGCAGGGAATTTATTTCTCCCTGGCTGCTCCTTTCCTCCTACCTCCCGCCTCCCAGCTGGGATTGAGCTCTCAAAATCAGCTGGGAGGTGGTGGCAATGAGGCTTTTGAATCCCCCACTGCACTAGCTAGAGCGCTGGTGCCATGGGGGATTTTGTTTCATAAGTATCAATTTTTTTAAAAAATAATTATTACTTACTTACTTATTTATTTATTTATTTATTGCACTTATATACCACCCTATTCCCACAAAACAAAACACAAGGGGGACAAAACAGAATGAAACGAAACACAGTTTTTCCGTTTCCCGTCCATCCCTAGTTGCCTTTAATGATTGTGGGTGTAGGAACCCCAGGAGCCCTGCAACACCTAACACATGCAGAAATTTTCCCCAAGCTCCCTAAAAGACAAGGTGTTTTGGGAAGTGCATTTGAGTGCCATATGGTGTCCATCCCTGCTCTATCTAATGGTAACCACTCCCCTCCCTCAACCCCACTTTCTTTGATATCCATACTGCCTGCTTTGAACTGCAACATGACCTCTGGCCTCCATATCACTGAGGGGTAGGTCTCCTTTTGCATTTTTGACCAGGTACTCTAGAATGGCTCTTGTGCAAGACATGATATCCATATTGACAGTGTTGTCTAAGGTGCTGGAGAGGCCATATGATGATGCAAGTGACCTTTATCACCATATGCTGCCAGGCTGACCAGCAGTTCTGGGCATGGTGCTTGATTTGCACTTGGGACCTCAGCTCCAGCACTGGGGGCTCTTGCCACCCAAGATGCAGAAAAGTAAATATTGCCCATGTCTTCTCCTTGTAGGGGAGGATGAAGAATGACATGTTCCTCTCATCCCTCGTGAGAGCAGCAAGACAATTTCCTCAGTCCTTTGGAAAGTAGCTGGTTTTGTGCACAACAGTCCAGTGTTGCACAGCAGTGGTGTGTTTTGTGCAAAATTGGCCACTTCTGTGCAAAAATGACCTCATAGCATTGCATGTTTCACTCTCACAATGGCCACAAATACTTTCACAGGAGTGACAGAAGAGTTGTTGTTGTTGTTCAGTCGTTCAGTCGTGTCCGACTCTTCGTGACCCCATGGACCAGAGCTCGCCAGGCCTTCCTATCTTCCACTGCCTCCTGGAGTTTGGTCAAATCCATATTGGTTGCATGGATGACACTGTCCAACCATCTCATTCTCTGCCGTCCTCTTTTCCTTTTGCCTTCAAACTTTCAAAACATCAGGGACTTTTGCAAGCTCTCCTCTCTCCTCCTGAGGTGGCCAAAGTACTGGAGCCTCAGCTTCAAAATCTGTCCTTCCAGTGAACATTCGGGGTTGATTTCTTTCAGGATGGATAGGTTTGATCTCTTTGCAGTCCAGGGGACTCTCAAGGCTCTCCTCCAGCACCAGAGCTCAAAAGCATCAATTCTGCGGCGATCAGCCTTCTTTATAGTCCAGCTCTCACTTCCATACATCACTACTGGAAAAACCATAGCTTTGACTATCCAGATCTTAGTTGGCAAAGTGATGTCTCTGCTCTTTAGGATGCTACCTAGGTTTGACTGAAGAGTATTTGTTTGTTTGTTTGTTTGTTGTATTTTTATACCACCCATCTTCCGGACGGAACTCTGGGCAGTCTACAATTGAAATAAAACCAACAATTTATGACAAATAAAATAAGGAAGAGAGAACTAGTAAAATAAGGACATAGAGAACCTCCACAGTAAGCGACGCAGGCAGCAAAAAAAAAAAAATGGAATTAAATAAAAAGGTCGCCATATGCCTCTTTAAAAAGTAAGGTTTTCAGAGCCTTTTTAAAGGCAGGCAGGGACTGTGCTAGGCGCAGCTCACTGGGTAGATGGTTCCATAGCATGGGGGCCACCACAGAGAAGGTGCGGTTATGTGTGAGCGATTTCCGCACTTCCCTGGGTGTGGCCACCCTAAGTGAGCACGCCTGCGCCATTCTAGTGGCCCTGACCCCAGTTGACCTCTGGGAGATACACTCCGACAGGTACTCTGGTCCCAAGCCGTGGAGGGTTTTGAAAATCAAAACCAGGACCTTGAACCTTATCTGGAGGACAACGGGCAGCCAATGCAGGCGAGCCAGAACTGGGGTGATGTGATCGAATCTATGAGCACCCACCACCAGTCTGGCCACCACATTCTGCACCCACTGGAGCCTCCGGACAAGGGTCAAGGGCAACCCCACATAGAGGGCATTGCAGTAGTCGATCCTCGAAATCACGAGGGCCTGCACAACTGTCCTCAGGGAGGACTCATCGAGGTACTGGCGGATCTGGGCAATCCTGCGGAGATGGACAGAAGCGGCCCTGGAGACCGCCATCACCAGGGCTTCCAGGGAGAGGGCTGAATCCAGGACCACGCCCAGATTCCTGGCCCTGTGTGTAGGCTGGAGGAAAACCCCCCCCCCAGGCTAGGGAGGGGGCCATTGTACCCAGACGAGGACACCCTGTAGAACAGAACCTCAGTATTCTCCGGGTTCAGCTTGAGCCGGTTGGTCCTGGTCCATTCCAAGACTGCCTCCAGGCACAGGTCAAGGGAGCATAAAGGAGAGATAGAGCTGCGTGTCATCAGCATACTGATGACGGCGAACTCCAAATCTCCTGATGACCTCAGCAAGCGGCCTCATATAAACATTGAACAGCATGGGGGAGATTGCTGACCCCTGGGGCACCCCACAGGGGAGAGTCCAAGGAGCCGACAAATCATCCCCCAGCTGAACCCGCTGAGACTGGCCGCCAAGGAAGGATTGGAGCCAGCAGAGAGCAGAGCCCCCGATTCCGCCCTCAGCAAGTCGGTCCAGCAGGTTACCGTGGTCGACGGTATCAAAGGCCGCTGACAGATCAAGGAGAACCAACAGGGAGGAACACCCCCTGTTGGCCTCCCTGAGGAGGTCATCCTGCAGAGCAACTAGGGCAGTCTCAGTCCCCTGAAGCGGCCTGAACCCAGACTGGAAGGGGTCCAGGATACGATTTTCCTCCAGGTACGACTGAAGCCGGACGGCGGCCACCCTCTCAACAACCTTGCCCAGGAAGGGAACAATGGCAATCGGACGATAGCTGAACAACTTGTCCGATGCCAAGCCGGGCTTTTTCAAAGTGGGCTTCACCACGGTCTCCTTTAAGCGGGAAGGAAAGATTCCTTCCCTGAAGGAGGCCACGGCAATAGCTGAAACCCACTCTGGCATGTTCCCTCTGATGGATTTAATAAGCCAGGCTGGGCAAGGGTCAAAAGGGGAAGCCGCCAGCTGGCAGTAAGCCATAACCCTGGAGGCCTCCGCTGGTAACACAGGTCCAAACTCAACCAGGCAAGAGGACCGAGGAGGTGAGGCCCCAGGGATGTCAGAGGATGAACTAGCACAACCAGAGGGCAGATCGGAGCGGATGGCCTCAATTTTAGATCTAAAATAGGCTGCAAATTTCTCAATAGTGAACTCACTAGGAGGAGGCCCAGTCTGACCAGGATTGGAGAAGTCTCAAACCACCAGGAACAACTCTGCCTGGCGGTTCGAGGCCTCACCAATTCTCAGGGAGACATGAGCTGTTCTAGCGTCCCTGATCGCACGAACATAGCGGCTGGTCAGCTGCTTAAGTGCAGCCCTACTTGCTGTAAGTAAGAAGCCTGAAATCTTTGAGGATGAGAATTTTTGTTTGTGTTCTCTAGCTCTCAGCCTAAAAGCACTGCCCGATTCTGCTTCACTCATGCCAGCCCAGAGTGCTGTGCTCACTGTTCTGCTGGTGCTCCTGAAGGAGTGCCAAAGAAAAGTGTGGGCAAAACCCAGGAATCACAACCCTTCAATCACTGGAAGGTGTCAAGCCTGTACTGCTGCAAACCAAGTCCCTTGTGGGAAACCTCCACTCTCCTGTTTAAGACTGAATAATCCTTTTCAGTGGAAAGAGAGGCTCACAGCCTGCCTCTGTCAGGGCGAGAGGGGGAAATTACCATGATTGCTTGGGGATGCTTGAGGAGTTAAAGCTTTGTGAATTCCCGCGTGGACAGACCTAATCTGTACCTCCCGGATTAATGCATGGTTTAGTATTGGAACATAATTATTCTCCAGGTCTCTCTGATCGCTGGATTTTCTGACACATGTTTCGGCTCTGAAATAGATCAAAATGTTTATTAACATGTAAAACATGGGCAAAACACTTCTAGAAATGTGTACTTTGTGAGATGCTATATGTTCAAAAATAGGCATTTAAATATGGACCTTTGCACATGATTGCCATACTGGGGCAGAAGAATCTATGTACATATGAGTCTGATTAAATGTGGCTTTTGTACTAATTAAGATGCAAGACGACAAGGCTTGAGCCCTAGTGGAAAAAAGTCATCAGTACTGTGACATCGTCATTATTCGGCTGTCTTATTTCAAAAGCACTCCCTCCAGTAGAAGAACATTTCACCAACTCAATTGTTAATGCAGTGGCCCCAAATTCTCTGACTGAAAAGCAGACATTGATGAAATTTTCTCTTTGTTCCATGCTTTGATCTGGAGGCTAAACCTGCTTTTCTCAGCATTTGTGCTCCAAATGTCTGTTCTCCTGACAAGCCATCCGTGAGCCTGTTGTGATCAGGGTTGTGACTCAGTAGGTTAGTCCATTGAGACGATACCTGTCAGCACCGGCTGCCTACCTGTATTCTGTTGCCCTGCTTGTTTTAGGCACACATGTGTGAACATATGCATGCACACACATGTGCACACGCGCGCGCGCGCGCGCACACACACACACACACACACACACTTGCCTTGCTCTTATTTTCACTCCTTGCCTGGACATTGCTCTACTGATGCCCTCTAACCTTCTCCCTCCATTTCCCTGCCTTGTATTAAAGTCAGTGTAGTTTTAACTAATGACCCTTGGGAAAATGCACAGCAGAATCTGCTGCCAAGTCCAGACTGGATCACTTCACAGAACAACAGGCTTTGTGTTTCCACAGCACTACCCTTTCATGCTTCCAGAGCTCCTGGACTTTTAACCTTGCTGCTGAAGCTGTTTTCCTAACCTTGTCAGGAACTCAGCTCCCCAAAATTTAACATTAGCCTTCCTTTCCCCTCTTGACCCAAGTCAAGGTCTCTGGATTCCTTAATACTGTCGACACTAGCTCCTGTGCTAATGCACCAGGATAGTTTTCTTTGGGGATTTTTGCCTCAACCTCAGGCCTATCTCTCACTTGGCTTGGAAGGATCCCATTGCTTCCTTGACCAGTCCGCCCTGTTCATGGGGAGATAATGCCCCATGCTGATACCGTCTAGCAACAATGACTTAATATGCCAGTATCTCCTCTGATGGAGCTGATGGAAGAAATAGTCATTATCTAAATTGTGGATGATGTCATGTTATTGGGAGAAGCAGCAGTTACTTGGAACAAATGACGAAGATAACAGAAGAAAGGGCAACAGTAGGAGTGCAGTTATTTCCAAGAAGATTTCAATCAGCTTAAGAACACAATTCTTCTACAGAAGAATTGCATACATTTAATGTGGCAAATGAAGAAATTGGAATTATTAATGCTTGTCTGTTCCTTGGTTTAGTCACCAATATGGATAGTGACTAGAGCAAGGAAATTGTTAAAAAACAAAAAATTGGAAGGGCAACTATTGAAGGAACTAGAAAAGATGTTCAAATGCAAGGATTTGTCACTGGAGACCAATGTGAAGACAACCTACACTACATTATTTTTATTTATTTATTTATTTATTTATTTATTTATTTATTTATTTATTTATTTATTTATTTACAGTATTTGATTTGATTTGATTTGATTTGATTTGATTTATATACCACAGCCATCTAGACCAAAGACTATGTATGAAAGGTGGACAGTGATAAAAAACTGATAAGAAAAAAGCGATTTATTTGAAATGTCATGTTGGGAGATAGCTTTGTGGATCTCATGGACTTCCATAAAGATAAACTGGGGAATTCTAGATCAAATCAAACCCAAGCACTCCTTGGAAACAAAAAAACCCTATTAAACAGAGGCTATTATACTTTGGACACCACAAGACAAGACTCACTGAAAAAAGACAACGCTGCTGGGAAAGGTTAGAGGCAACAGGAAGACCACATAAGAGATGGACTGACTCAGTAAAAGAAGCCATTGCCTTGAATTTGCAAGAGCTAAACAAGAGTTGAGCAGGGCTGTTGGCAACAGGTCACCTCGGAGGTCACTAATGCATAAGGTGGCCATAAATTGGAAGCAACTTGACAGCACATAATGGCAACACAAACCTGTTACCACTGGCTAGAGAGCTAGATCTGCGAATCAGTTCTGCACGGTGCCTTCTAGAAGGCAGCAAGAATTAATAAGAGCCTGGGCCAGCTCTGCCCTTGGGCAAAATGAAATAGCTGCTTTGGGCAACAGATTTCAGGTGTTTAGGACAACATTGGTGATGTTGTTTGGTACTTTTGTATTCATATTACATGTAGAATTCTCTCTCTCCTCCATGTGTCTGAATATCTTGGTTAGCGTTGGGTCCTGTGAACTTTGGATGCGAGTTTGCTGCTTCTCTTTCTTTTGGGCAGCCAAAGTTCTTGGGCCCACCATTTTCAGGACAAGTCAGGGGATGATTATTCATGTCCTCACCTGGTTCTTTTGAGATGCTGGGATGTTAGCACTTTTGCAGTTTGACAAAAGAGGTTCAATTCCCTTGCAATCCAGTCTCACCGAGGGTGGGAGGACCCTTTCAACAGGTTTGTCTCTTGCAGGAAAAGAGCCTCCCATCCATCCTCACACTCTGGGGTGAGGTATCAATTCCACCCTCCTGAGGTCGAGGCCATCACTGTGGCGCTGAGGAGTTGGAGGCTCATTATTTTCCCCCCATCCCAGTTTGCCTACGGCACACAGAGAGAGAGTGCCAGGTCCCCTGAGGGAAAGAGATATGAAAGAAACTAGTAACAAGAAAGCACATGGCAGAGCTGGAGAAAGCGGGGGGGGGGGGGGAGAGAGAGAGAGAATTACCTTTCCTGAATTTAAAAATCCACCCAGGGTTGCTGTAGCAACTGAAAGGTGCATCATGTTGCCATGGCAACTATGAAGCATCCTCATTTGCCTGGACCGGCCTAGCCTCTGGGCTTTAAATGATTAAATACAGAGTAATGAAACTGTTGCTCAGACTATGGGTAGGCAGAAATCATTTCAGGGATTTCTTTTCCTGCCATTTAAATGATTGACCAGCTGCATACCGTATTCATTCACTGAGTTTCTAGACTTAGTGAAATATTAGTCAGGGCGGTTTACAAAACACATGTATACCTTGTGTCTGACCTTTCCATTGCTCCATTCTCTATTTCTCCCAAAAGAGATTCCCAGGCTGCAGGCAAAGGGCTTCCAAGTTCCAGTCACAGAGCTTGGCAAAGTTACCTGTTTTGGGAACAAATCTCTAGAATCCCATAGATAGCATGGTCTGTGTTTATGCCATCTGCAGGATTCTGGGAGCTGTACTCAACAAAGTTAGCTTTCCCCCTTCTTCTTGGGAATTAATTTGTCAGGAGAAAGTGAGATATAAGTATATGAAGAAACGGTAATCCGATGACAATATTTGTGGATGCTATAATGATGTTGCTTGCTTAGTAGTCAGTCAAAATTGTTCTGGGTTTGGCTTCAGTCTGAACTTCCCTTCCTTGGGTCCTTTCAAGGAGAGAGGTGGGTTAAACATATTTTTAAATAAAATAAATAAATAAATTTGCACCTTGCTAAAGTACTCTGCCAGCCCATATATGTTCAGCAATTCTCATACATTAGAAGAGCCCATACAGTCAGAAGGTAAAGCAGCTTTCCCCTGTGAGTGGCACTCCAAATGTCCATGGTGGCTGCCAGGTTAAATGGGAATCATGCCAACTGGTGCCAATCACTCTGTTGTGTGGTAGCAAACTCCATATTAGTAAGTGCTGCATGGAGATGCAATGGACACACTTCTTTCTGGATACGGAAATAAAATGCTTCCTTCACATTAACGTGACAATTTATGTCTCCACCGTCCTTTTTTTAGCAGGTGCATCTGGATATGAGGCTCCCCCACCCCTGCCAAAATATATCCTTGACCCTTTTTGTTACCCCCCCCTTGCGACTGTCAAGAAGCTGCTTTCCGTAGAAAGCAAGCAATGTTTCTCATGCGCTTTGCAGGATCAAGTAAGCATTGTGTGTGGCACCAACACACACCCCACACACCATTTTAAGAATATCTTAGGGTCAAACTAGATTGTGTGATGCTATCAAGTTGAAATAAACCCACCTCCCTTTCAAAGGCATAAATGGTTATAAAGGGTTAGGATATGTGTGTGTGTGAAGTCCAGGATTGCTGCTTAAACTGGAAAGCTACTTGGAAGCATGAGTGCTAATGTGTTAACTACTGTGTCCCGTAACAGGAAGAAGCAATCAGCAATTAGGGGGGGAAATAAAGCCTTGCCTTTCTGATTGCCAGATGAACCTCTCTGGCAGGGGACTGGAAACAGAACTCCAGGTAATTCAAGAGAGACATTTCCAGGACCCAGTGAGCGCTCTCTGGGATACAGCTGCCATCAATACCTTCCGGGAAAGAAGTGTTCCGTAACAAGGAAACCCTACAGTGATAGGGAGATGGTTAGCACCCTTTGGCAGAAATGACTGTATGGTGCTGGCACCCTTTTCTGATGCATAATGTGGTCATAATATGCCCTCAGAAAGGAAAGTGTGCCCCTTCCTCATTTCTTTATACTTGGGTATTTTCCTGTCAAGCAGGACCCTCAAGAAGAATTAGGTATCTATTCAGGCCCAGAGCAGGTTGAGGAGTTGGTGGAGAAATCTTGTGTAGATTTTTAAGAAGGCACTGTAGCGAAATGCAAATATAGTAACGGTTACAGTTTGGTAAGCCAATCAAATGGAATGGGGGTGAAGCTAGTCCATGTACATATACAGTGGTACCTCTTAAAATGAATTTAATTCATTCTACAGGTCAATTTGTTTTACGAAAATTTTGTCTTACGAAACACAGTTTCCCATAGGAATACATTGAAAATGAATTAATCTGTTCCGGAGGCTATGGATTGCTTTGTTTTATTAAAAACATTCTTACAAAATGTGGTTTCCCATGGGAAAATCCTCATTAGAGATGGGCAAAAGTTTTTTAATAAAACAAATTGCAAAAAAAAAATTGCTAATTCATCTATTTGTATTTGTACGAATCAATGACCCAGAAAAATATGAATTGATGACTGTTGAGCAATTTTTGATTTGTCAGTTTGTTGAACTATAAAAATAACCCCCCAAGGCAACTAGAGATACTATAATTAGAGGTATGTTTTCCCTGGCTGTCCTCTACAATTCCTCCAGGTTTGGTGCAGATTGGATTTCAGATGTTCAAGTTATACACCCCCAAATAGGGCATCCCCAGGAAATTTCCCTCCATGCGCCCAGATATGACAAGCTCTCAGAGACACTTCCTCTGACTCTTCTGTACAATCCCTCCACAGTTGCTGAATATTGGGTTTCTACTCCACAACCTGCTTGCTAAAGGGCTGCTTTCTGACCAGCTCACTTTGTGGGTATATATCTCAGATGTCTGAAACCCAGTCTTCAACAAACTTGGAGAGATTGTGAAGGAGAGTTGGGAGAAGTTTCTCTGCACTTTTGGCATATCTGCATACCTGGGGGGGCTCTTTATGGGGGCTCCTTGGGGGTTCATAACATGGACATCCAGAAACCAAACTTGAATCAAACATGCAGAACTTATAGAGGACAGCAAGGAGAAGCTTCCCTACAATCCTGGTGTCTTTTGGTGCCTTGAGGAGCATCTCATAGGCTTTTAAATTCAAAAGCAAATTTACAAAATGGATTCATCAGAAAAAAATCAAACTCATTTTTCATGATTCATCAACCTCAATGAACCCCTATATTACCCCTATATTGCTGGTGCGTGCCATACACACTCTTGCAATTAACTAGGGGGACCCCATTTGGAGTTTAATAACCCCCCCCGAAACCCAAACCTGGGTCAGACATGACTGAACAACTAAATAACAACAATACAAAATTTCTTAGCTATTTTGGTTTCTTCGCTGTCAAACATTAAAGTTGTGGAGTTTTTCTGTAGTCATGAATTTTATATGTTTAATGTTCAAATGCAATTCTGCTTTGGCATTTCCTTCTTTCACCAAAAGTAATTCCAGTGGCTGCTTTCTGCCAGTACAATGGTGTCATCTGCAAATCTTAAATTCTTAAAGTTTCTCCCACCAATGTTCAGCCCTCCTTTATCTGAATCTAGTTCAGTTTTCCATATGATATGTTTTGCATAAAGGTTGGGCACTCTTGTATGACACCTTTGCATGTCTGTGGGCTGCTGTTTTGTTTTCCATATTTGTTGGCATATTCTTGTTAGCACATCCTATCTCACATGATTTCGGAAGCTAAGCAGGGTTGGCCCTGGCTAGTACAGTGGACCCTTGTATAACAAACAGCTTGTATAACATAAAATCTGTACAACATAAAAAATTCCGGAGATAGGGGAAATTTGCTTAACATAATCGCCTATGGGGAGAATTTGTACAACATAAAAATGGGATTACTCCGTTTTCAATGCATTCCTATGGGAATTTGTATAAAGGAAAATTTGCTTAACATAATTTCATTTGGAACGAATTAATTCCTTTATACAAGGTACCACTGTACTTGGATGGGAAACCACCAGGAAATAACAGGTGCTGTAGGCACCTGGAGTAGGAACTGGCAAGCCACTCCAGTATTCCTGCTAGGAAAACTCCAAGGACATGGAGTCATGAAGAGTCAGTTACAACCGTAACGACACAGCACAGTTCTTGTTAGGAAAGAGCCAATCACAGGAAATATGCATTTCTTGTAAAATCCAGTGTGACTTGAGACCATTTCTGAACACTGAGGAAGAACCATTGGAATGCTGTGTAATCCATTATGCAAATAGCTCTCAGCCAAGCTCCATGGAACTTCTCTGTGCCTTTGGTAGCTGCTGGCATTCCCTTCCCAGGCCAGCTGACAGACCTCCCAACCTCTGTGCATGACACAGAGAAAGGTCATGGTTCGAGCAACCAGAAATAACCCGTCTGAACCTATTTTCAACAAAAGTAAAATTCTTGAGGAACACTTGTCATTCTAAAGATGGGGACAACCTCACTCAAATGGGCAACTGCCATGTGCATGGTAAAATAGCTGATGCATAAAAATAAAAATAAAGTTTAAGAAAGAATGAAGTGCTATACACGGGATGAACAACATCATTATCACCTTTTAAAGAAGAATTGGAATAGCCCTTCACCCATGGTCTCAGTAGAATTAATGCATTTAACAGATCTGCAATATCAGTCTACAGTACAATCAATGTTTTAAAGAGTTGTGTCAATAATTAGAGCTCAGTGGGTTAGGTATCTGACTGTGGAGCCAGAGGCTGGGAGTTCCGGTACCTCCAGAGGAAAGAACCAGTCTGTGTAGACTTGGGCAAGCTGCACAGTTCCAGTGTGCCTTCCAGGAGAAAGCAAAAACAAACCATTGTTGTGTATCCTTTATTTACAAATCGTCCAGCGATCCACCGCGTATCGTCCAGCGATCCACCTCGGCCCGTCCTGTTCGGCAGGTGCGAGCGCACTCGCTGCGGGTTGCCACTCCACGAGAGGCCCGGAAGACGATTACTCAGAACCGGGCCTTCTCAGTGGCAGCCCCCTCCTTATGGAACTCCATCCCTATTGAAGTGCGCTCTGCAGAGTCCCTGCAGGCCTTTCGGAAAGCTTTAAAAACTTTTCTGTTCCGAGAGGCCTTTGGCGATTTTAGTTAGTTTTTTTTTTCCTTTCCTCCCCGCCATCTGTTTAATTCTAATCTGCTAGGATATGTCCCTCCGCATGCTGGGATGCTGGAGGTTTTTTATATGTTTATGATGTTTTATTGTTCATGTTGATTTCGTTTTATTTGATGTTCTTTGTAGCTGATTTGCATTTATTGCTTTGTTAGCCGCTTAGAGTACTACATGTAGTAGATAAGCGGGATATAAATACAAAAATAAATAAAATAAATAAATAAATAAATAAAACCCTGGAAAATATTCTTGTAAGTCAGAACTGAGCGGATAGCACATATTCACACACACACACTCCAGCAGTCTACAACGAGCGGTTTTAAGACTTGTTTAAATAAAAAGGGTTTGTGTTGGTAAGCCTTGAACGGGTGTGTTGTTCAGCATTCAGAAGTTGATGTGCTCTTAATCCTGATATGCTGGCACAGAGAGAATTGGGGTTATCTTCCCCCCTGCCCCATCCTGCCTCCATCCTCAGCCCCTGCCCGCCAGCCTCCTTTTCAAAGTAAGCAGGCCTGGCTCCCCTTCCAGGCATCAAGGGTCTGCTGCCTCCCCTCCATCCACGCATTGGCCAATTAATACGGTGGTGGCACTGGCAGGCCCTCTGAAGCAGGAGGCATACTTCAGCATGCAGGGGAGTCTTTCATGGTGATGCCCTGGAGCAAGACATGACCTGTGAGTCCTCCTCCCGGGTCCTTAGTCTGGCAAGCCAAGAGACAGAGTCTTTGCTTATTTAAACTGCCTGTACAAATTCATGAGAGGTTTTTTTCCTGAAGGAGGGTAGCTGTTTTGTAATATCTGGAGGTCTACAATTAGAAATAAATGCATTTTAGTCATTGGTGCGCAATTTTACGGTGGAATGAGTTCTATAAATTGGTAGCATGGGAAATAGCTTTCTCATCAAAGGCAGAGCCCCTGGAAAAAATAGCCGATGACCTATGGAAAAAGTTCCCAAGTGCACCCAATGGGTCATTGCTAAAAGGAGCATTCTCTCCCTCTAAATATTGTTGGCAGATGTGGAGCAAAACTTGTCTCTCTGGCTTAATGAAAACTATGCCTCCTGCTCTATCACCGGTTCGGTCAAATCTGCTCCTCAACTTCATTGTTATTGGCTGTGGAAAGGCAGTCAACAGTCTATTTGTAATTGCCATATTAGCATTCTTCATGTGTGATTAAGAGGAAGGTGTTCATGCCCAGAGGAGGAAGAGGAGGGTCCTACCACAGGCTTTTCTCCTGACATGACATGTGGAGGCCAACCTAGTCCTTCTTCCCTGTCCTTATATTGAACTTCCATACCTGAATGGAGGGAAAAAGTATGTGAGGGGATTGTGTATAAGTTTGTCATTTCATTTCATTTTTTTCATTATAAGGTGGGGGAATAGCCCGGACAACCACGTCTAGAGTGTTGACCTCTCCTCCTTCTATGTGCAAATATCCTCCATGGAAGCAGCAGGACAGGAAGAGGAAGTCTTTTTTTTTTTTCTGAAAATGGCCACTGGCAGAAATGTCACCCCAGCACAGCAATTTTTAGCAATTCCAGTTTCCAAATTATAAAAGGAATTACAGAAGAAATGTGGGACAGTAGAGGGATGAACAACTTTTCTGAAAAATCCTTCCTGCTGATGTCATTGCATGGGCGTGGTAGCATAGACTGAAGGTCTCCAGCCTTTGCATGGTAATAGAGATAGTGCATAGCAATTTATGTATTTCTTTATAGAGCTTTTATATCACCTATCTAGCAAAACTGCTGCTCTATTTTAGCCAAAAACCCTGTTACTTATAAATTACATTAGAGCACACTCATTGAACCAATGGGGACTTGATGAGTCACCTCCATAAACTCTAATTTCATTCAAATGGGCCTACTCTAACTGCAATTTACTCCAGCATATTAGTTGCATCTAAAGCAGACTCATTTTGAACCAATGAGACATATGGATGAGGTGAGCTTAGGGTAGTGCAATTCAATGGCCTTACTCTGGTGCAATTTAATGCACTAAGCAACAGAATTCTGGCCTTGGTTGCAAGCAAAATCCATTCTCTAATCCCTGCCACAACTTCTGTGAGGATTTCACCTAAAATTTAGAAGAGGCATGAAAACAGGGGACAAGGGATGTCACTGAAAAGGCCACACCACCCCTGCTATTTGAATGTCCAGCTCCACAACACCACAACTGGTGTTCCCTCGCCCTTTCGCGGTTCATATACTGCGGTCCCACTATATTGCAAGACTGCAGTATATGAAAAAGGACCCCTGGGGTAAGGGGGGAAAGGCCTGTTTCAGACCTCCTGTACTTACCCCAGGACTGGCGCTGCCCCAAACGGGCCTCCAAGGACCCTTCCTGGGCCTTCTGGAGGCCCCAAAAGGGCCTCCCCGTGAACCAGAAGTGACTTCCAGTAAACCAGAAGTGGCTTCCAGATCACCGAAAATCATTTCTGAGGCGTCCGAGGGCCTTTCTAGACACCCAGGCCTGACCCAACCTGTATCCGCATATTGCGGATTTTCAATTATTGCGGGTTGGGTTGGATCCCTAGCCCCCACAATAGGTGGGGGGGGTCACTGTACATGGCAACTCTGGTTAGAATTCCTCAAGATACAGTAGTTCTCTTTACAGCACACATTTGGGGGACTACAGTTCCTAGAATCTTCCGGACCCTGCTGGCTGAGGGATTCTGGCTTGTTTTGTCTCCAGAAGTTACTTTTCCGAATTCTGTTTTGACAGACAACTCCCCTCCTGCTGATATTAAAAGTACAAGCACTGATTTGCCCCCACGGGACGAGGTAGGGGAAGCGTGCACATCCTCCTCTGCGACTACAAAATAAGTGGATCCGCCTTCAGGGGCTGTCATTCTGGGAAAAGATTTCGACAGCATGAAATCCATTAATTTAAAAACTCCCCCCTTCCCCCCTCCTCCAAACAAAAACACCCTCCGCTGCAGTTCCCCCTCCCTTGCCTGGCCCTGTAATTAATCTCACTCCATATCTCCAACCCTGGCGCGCTTAAGGTAAATTATTCAAGATCAGCTACACCTGTCCAAATAGGACTCCCCTTCAAAGGCAGCATCGGGGAGCAAAGGGTTTTTTTCTCCCCTCCCCAAATAAAAAAGCTCAGCCCTGTCTCCCCAATGACAGGAGTGGGTTTAGCTGCCTCGGTATCACGCTGCGATCAGCCGTGGCAGCGAGCAAGTTTGCGCGCAGGCATTCTGGAGGCTTCAGCCAGATCAGGTGTTTTCCAGAGATACCAGCTCGACTGGCACCTTAATCACACACAACACAACTCCTCCAGCCGAGCGCCATCCGCATTAGGTCAGCGCTCCGTGAATTCCATTTCTCTCGCCCATCCATCTCCGTCAGGGGGGAAGGTGTCAAGGAGGGAAATATTTTGCATTCTTTCTTCTTGGAAGGGGGCGGCGGAGAGTTTTTGACAGGCGATGTCGCTTCCCCCCCCCTCCAACAAGGGACGCGGGAAAGCCGCGGTGCGGCGGTGCCTAACCCAATTCTCCCAGGACTTTCTTACCTGGGCCTAGTTAATTAGAAGAGGGAAATGAATAATTCTTTTTTATAACCCTCCCTGCCAGCCCGATTCTTGTCTGGGTCTGTGGCACAGAAGGCACGAGTCTCAGCAAAGCTATTTATACTCGGAGACAGCTTTTTTAAAGTGCCGCTTTGATGTTCTTCCACCGTCTTTTGGGGGAGGAAAAGTAGTCCGTTTCCAAAATCAACTGAAATACAAAGTCACAGCGTTTCATCATCGACATTATTCCACCTGGGGAAATCTTGACATGGGGGACAGCAGAAAAGTCCTCACGTTTATCTCATCAAGTCCGCTTCTTTTAAGTGTACTTCAAATAAGCTCAAACTGTTGCTTCCCTGGCCTTTTATTTGGAGGGGGGGTGATGAAATACTGCAGGCTGGTAATTCTGTGCTACTTCATACAAAGGGAGTTTCCTACATGGATGCCATTCTGTAGTAAAAGAAAGGTGTACAAATCCAATGTATGTGTAGGGCAATGTGGAACTGCTGTTTGACCCTGAGTGTCAACATTTAGAGTACAAAGATCCTCACCTGGGCCTCTGTATAGCTCAGTGGTTTAGGTCTCTGGCTGCAGAGCTAGAGGTATGGCAGTTCAATTCCCCTTCTTGGCAAGGGGCTGGACTCAATGGTCCACAAGATCCTTTCCAGCTCTGCAGATTGAAGATTATTATTATTATTATTATTATTATTATTATTATTATTATTATTATTATTATTATTATTATTATTATTATTATCTATCACACAGCTAACTATGCTGGATTTTGTAATACAAATCACTAGTCAAACATTTCCCAAGCATTTAGGACTCAGCGATGTATCGGCAAATTATGCGAGCAGATCCCAGTAAGGCGGCTTTCTGCAGCTGACGATGGTGACTTTGTCAACTCCAAGTTCTTCTAAATAATTGCTTAGCTCTTTAGGCACCGCACCCAGCGTGCCGATTACCACTGGGACCACCTGTACAGGTTTATGCCAGAGTCTCTGAAGTTCAATTTTCAGATTTTGATATTGGGTAATTTTTTCAAGTTGTTTCTCAGTGACTCTATTTATTATTATTATTATTATTATTATTATTATTATTATTATTATTATT
>JAHTLZ010000015.1:49791163-49818010 GCA_023846285.1 Phrynocephalus versicolor
ATTATTATTATTATTATTATTATTATTATTATTATTATTATTATTATCGTCATTGTTGTTGTTTGGCATGGGTCATACTTTATTTTTAAAACTGCACCCTTCTCCTATTTTAAAGGGGTATTTGGAGCTAGATACCTTCAGTCCAGGTCTCTTCCCCCACCCCAAGCCTCCAGATCCTAACTCCTTCCTTCAGCTTCCTTTGTTCACTTCTCCCCCCTTCAATTCTGGGTAAGCCTGCTGTAGACTTATCCCCAAAGTTACAGGTGCAGTAGCAGCTACTGCCAGGAGAGGCAAAGGGCATATTTCAGCTTATCCATTTCTATAAGCTTTGTTTATTTACATTACTTTTATATCCTATCTAAGTAAAACACTGCAACATTGCAGCAAAATCCAAAAGTCTTACAGCTGCAAAGAAAACTGGAGCCATGTATACTTAAAATACATCCTTGCAACTTATGAAAAGTTGGAGGTGTTGCTGAAATCCAAAAACCTTACAACTGCAAGAAGGTGCAGACATTCAAACACAAATCGTAGGTTACGGACAGATGATAAAAAGTTTGAATTAAAAAATGAAATAGCTTATTGACCTAAAAAGGTACATTAAATCAAAATGCAGAGAATACCTCTAGTGAAATGTTGAAGTCCTTAAGAAAATACAAAAAAATTACTTCTCCTCTAAGCATGTTAACAACACACACTGAAAAAGTAATATATTTTCTGCCTTACTGCCTTTTTAGATTATAGTTCCCAAAATCCTCAATCTTTGCAGGTTCTGGGATTTAGAAAGGCAACGGCTCCACTTTCTGCATTAGATGAGAGAAGATTCCTTCCATTTTAATTTTTTAAACTGGAACATATTTTTGGTGGGATCTTCCTATCAGATGGTGATACCCAGTGTGGTGTAATAGATAACACTCCCCACTCATCCATGTAAACTCACTGGGGAAGTGATAAAACTACTGCTTAAATATTTCAATTGCTTTGGAAGCCCTGTGAGGGTTACTACATATATGTCAGTTCCAACTAGACAGCATGTTGCATTTCCATCAGACATATGCCTCTCCTTCTTCAGTGGACATCTGAAATCTTTGGTTTCCATCCCACCCAACAACTCAAAGAGTGGAAGACCAAAGGTCTCCATCAGAAGATGGTGGGGAAGGTTCTACTTGTTCTGTTCGTCTCAAAGGGACCCCAGTGGCTGTTGTCGGGGCTGTGCGCCATCATTCTGTTCCATTCAGACCCACGAATGGTCATCCCTTGGAGCTATCCTCTGTCAAAAGCAGAAAGTGTTGCTAATCTTCGCCATTCGGTGCATTCAGTTTGCCATAGTGGTCCACCAACAAGGGAGTTGCCTTGTCTTCCTAGAAAAGCCAGGGTGGAAGGAGGCTGTGGCCCACTACAACCTGTATTTCCATTTGAGAGCACAAAGGGACAATGAAGAGGAAGCCTGAGCACTTCAGGTGCCACAAACAGACAGGCAGCCAAAAAGAAATCCAGAAGCAATAAAAAAATAAAATAAAACTCGAGTTCTGTAAAATAGTTAAACTGACTGTAATGCTGTATCAGTCCTATGAGGCAATGCACATGTATGTTTTCATTAAAATAGGCAGGCTTTGTTTTGACCTTTGCCTACTGCCAATCTCATTTCTGGAACTACCTCGTCCTCTTTCCTGAATGAGCTCCTCAATGTCCGGGCCGTTGGGCAGACTACGCAGTTCTCTCAACTCTCCCCTTTTCAGAGGAATTGTTTGCTTCCCACCCCACCCCCCAGCAAAAGCTTGCAGTGCAAACATTGGTGGGTTAAGAATTCATAGTTTCCAAGAAAGAATCATGTGGAATTATTTAAATGTAAATTCTTCATTTCCTAACTGGGCAACTGTAGTGAAACCACTCCTCGAAAGGCCTGCTAATTCTAGACTGACACCAAAGGATGACCCCTCCCAATGCCCTGCTTTATAGAGGGTCTATTCGAAAGCATTCCCTATCTCCAAGGCTGCCTGGCCCAGTTCTGCTTGGAAGTTTATGAGCGATGTATCAAGTGACAGCCTCAAAGTGTTACTGCCTAGAAAGCAGAATGAATAGGACCACAGGACACCAGATCACAGTCTTTCCCACTATGTTGAAATCTACTGAATGGCTCTTTAAGTGGTATTAGTTACTGCATAAACGGCCACCCAAGGAACAACTGAAAAGCAAGCTCTATGTAGATCCATAAGTTCTTGGATTTCACTTATTCTCTTCAAAAATTAACAAAGTGGTTGTTTCATCATGTTAATTACAATTCCAATCATTCCCTTATAGTGCCACTATAAGCAGTTCAGGGTGGCAGAAATAGGTTCTGTAGTATAATGTATATCCAAAGGGCATTAATTTGGAGAACTCTGCACTGAGCAGGCAGAAAATGTGTATTACACCAGGAGTGGTTATTCTTCAGTGCCTTTGTATTGAATAAATTCTGTTTTTAAATCAAGTCCTATAACTCCTCTCCCTCTGAAGGCCATAAGCCTTAGAGAAAAAGAGGATTAGAAGGGGCTTGCTTTTCTTTTCCAAACCAAACTGTCCTTAATGGAATCTACCTCCTCTTCTCTTAGGGTCTTGTAATCGCAACACAGTTTAAAAAATTGCCTTTTCTATAGTTAACCAATAACCAGCACACCGTCGGGCATTGAGATGATAGGGATAAACTTTCCTTTTCTCTGCAAGGTATTGGCAGAGTGTGGAAATTACTGCCACTTAAAACCTTTAGCTACAAAGCAGATAAAAGTTTAGGGATCTACAGAGTAGAATTAGCTTAAAGTATCCTCGCAATAGACCACCCCTTATTGCTTAGTTCTCCTCTGTTGGAACATATTGTCTCAGTAACTCACTCAGGGACACTTGTAATTAAAAAAAGAATAACAAGTTCCATTTTAGTCACATTTGTTCATAGATTTAAAACAAACAGCATTCTGTACAACACAATTAACTGGTTACATGAACAGAGCTCAACTTGTCAACTAGTTCATGACAGACTAAATGACTGAACTAACACCATAACTATATATTTAGACTGTCTGACTAAAATGAGTGGGAAAAGAAGACTTGAGCAGAGAGGCATGGCCACTTTCAAAATTCTGAAGCAGAGAATTGTCTGCAACCAGATTGAGTGACATTAAGCCCAGTCCAAAAAGGTTGCTCCCTTCCAAAACCTTTTGAAGGCAGCATATGAGGATGCAATAACTGCAACATATGGTTTCCATACTAATAATAACTATGGCTGACATATTCCTGGTTTTTGCTTTAAGACGGTTTGAAGCCGAGAGCCAGCCACTGAACAGAACTGAGAAACATGTTGGAGATGTTTGTTTCTCTGTCACTTTTAAGCTCAAGAGGGAGGGATGTCAAGTTTTCTTCACATGGTGCTAACAATCAGGATTTCATCAAACCAATTCACTTTATGCATTCCTCATGTTCCAAGAAATGCAGTTTACTAAATCCAGCGCAGGCCAGCAAGATTTTTACATTTTGCAAATCCAAATATTTCCCAAGGAATATCTGTGACATGCCAGATTAAAGTTCAATTACTGACATGAAGACTGATTAAATCAATGAGAGAGAGAGAGAGAGAGAGAGAGAGAGAGAGAGATACACACTTCTCTCTGTCAAGGATAATGCTGGAGTAGGCTCCTATGTTCTATCCTTACTCTTGTTCACTTTATGGATCAACACTCTCCATGCCTTTGTATCTCTTACAGCTTCTTTAATGGTTACTTCCTTTCTTGTTCCGAGATTACGTTTGTTTCATGATAATGTTGTTCGTGGTCACGTGGTCTTGTCCTGGTTCTATCCCTGTTTCTGTTTACCCACGGGCGTGATTGATGGTATTGTGATGACTGTTACTTCACGTCCTTGTTTCATGACAACATCTGTACTTCCCTGCCTTCGTCCCCCCCCTACTTTTTTGGTCCGACCTTCCGTTTTTCGATATTTTGATTCTCTGTAACTTTGCCTTTCATGCGTTAAGCAGCAAAGTTTGAGATTTTATGCCTTCTTCCCTCTCTGCGATGCATCGTTTACGCCATTGGGATTGTACTGGAGAATGCAACTTTGGACTCCTGCCACTAGATGACGAATGAACATGTTGCACGACGAGCCTTACTTCACGGGCACTTGTCTCAAAACAGGAACCGAGACAAGAGAATTCCCGAGGTCAGGGAGAGGTATCGTTCATCATGCTTAAATTCCATTTCAGGGGGTTGGGGTCTGGGATGAACTCTCGCCGTCACACAATGGACGTGCAGTAACATTTTTTCTTACTGGTCCCAAGTGGGACAGCGAACCACGATGAGAGGGACGTGAAGTAACTGTCTTTCAGTTCCATCAAAATCATTCCAGTGTCCTAACACATCCTTCAGTGGTCCCTGCCTCTTTTACCACTGACTAATTCCAGAAAAATTGTCTTTTCAAGTGAACCAGCTCACATAACATGACCAAAGAATGACAGTTTTTATTTGATGATAGTGGCTTCCAGAGATATTTTGGGTTTGACTCTGTCTAGGGCCTCCTTGTTGGTAATCCTCACTATCCATGAGATGAGTAGTCCTCTCCAGCACCACAATTCTATCTTTCTTCTACCTGTCTTCCTCAAAGTCCAAGCTTCCCAACCATACGAAGCTATTAGAAATATGATCAAATTAACAAGTCTGCATTTGGTTGGGAGGCTGATGCCTTTATTCTTCCAAATGGTATTCATACTGATCATTGCTGTTCTTCCAAGTGTGATACATGTTCTGATCTCCAGGCCACAGTCATCATTTTGAATAGCATAAGAGCCAAGGAAGTTAAACTCCTTTACTGCTTCAGTTACCTTGTTGTTGGTCTTAACACGGACCTGCACATTCTTTGTTGTTGTCATTATTTTTGTTTTCTTGGAGTTGAGGTGCAATCCACCTTTTTAGAAATGTCATCTATTAGATGAATTCTATTAGAATTAGTTGTTTAAGATTTTTCTTACTTTTCACCAGCAGTGTTATATTATCTGCATACCAAAGGTGGTCTTCCTACTGTCAATTTTTACAATTCCAGATGTGGCTTTCTCCTGATCACTTCTGCATACACTTTAAATAATGAAGATGATATAATACACTCCTGACAAGTTCCTTTTCCAATTTTGAACCATTCTGGGTCTCCAAAAGATGTCCTTATGTTGCTTCTTGATCAGAGTATGGAGAAGGTACCAGTTGGATGAGGTGTGGCAAAATTCCCATTTCTTTCAGGCGGTTCCACAGCTTGTCCTGAGGATGATCAACACAATCATATAGTGGTCCTTTATATAACTGAAGTTCAAGGGTGGGTGAAACATTTATTATACCACTAAATACCCCAAATGTAAACTGGCATTTGGTTCTTTGGGGCTCTTTGTCAGGCTACATGTTACAGAGCTGGGGCTGGTACAGAAGAAAGATAAATTACAAAATCTATATCCAGTTATGAAGGCTAGGCCAAGTGTACTTGCTTAAAGCATGTTCCAGAAGGGAGGCTGCAGAATGAGCTCAGAGGTGGTGATTTGAATTTTCCTCCCAAACTTAAGGCAGGAGTGTTTGATAGCTTTATTTTTGTTGTTATTATATGCCATCAAGCCAGAACTGACATAACAATCCTCGTGGGGCTTTCAAAGTGATTATTATAATCATAGGACTCACAGGACTCCCGACAGATGGCCATCCAGCCTTTGCTTAAATACCTCCAAAGAAAGAGACTCCACCACCCTCTGTGGCAGCATATTTCACTGCTGAACAGCTCTAACCCTCAGGAAGTTCTTCCTAATGTTCCAATGGAATATCTTTTCCTGTACTGTAGTTTGAAACCATTGCCCTGAGTCCTAGTCTTTGAAGCCATGTAAAACAAACCAGCCCCCTCTTTGATATGACATCCTTTCAAATATTTAAACAATAGCTATCATATCCCCCCTCAGCCTTCTTTTTGTAAGGCTAAACATTTCCAGCTCCCTAAGCTGCTCCTCGTAAGACATTTCTTCCAGACCTTAAACTTTTCCCTGTTCCACACCCCTGGTGAGTTTCTATGGCTTGGCATGGATCTGAACACATGCCTATTGCATCCTTATCCATCATTCTATCGGGTACACCACACTGGACCATTAACAAATTCATACACGAAAGCTAACCTTTGATCCCTATAGATCTTCATTGGGCTGGGCAAGGGATGTCTGTGTATGCGGTGCAGAAAAGAAAGCATACACGGTCCCAAATCCATGGCCATACACATGGATTAGATTTCACTGTTTAATTACATTTCAAATTAGGTCTACCATCTCAAAAAGTATAGGTTTCAGGTTCCACCTCTGGCACCCTCTCAATACTTTCAGAGAAAGAGGCCTCTGTTTTGTTTTTTCGTTTAGTTTAGTTTGTCGCCCAGACTTGTTAGACAAAGGATCGCCAGTTCCTCCCCACCTTCAGTTGCTTCATGTCAAAGCACCAATGTTCTTTCCCAGCAGGAAGGTGAGGCAGACAGAAACATGGCAAATCCCATATGAGAGAAGTTTGGGTGAGATTTACAAGCAAGGTGTGAAAGCTAGACCGTGAAGGAAGCTCACAGGAAAACTATGGATTTTTAATTTTATTTATTTATTTGTTTATTTTTACATTTATATACCATCAGATTTTCCCAAATGGGAACTCAAGGCAGTTAACAAATGTAAAATATCACAATATGAGATGCAAAAAGGAAAAATAATAATAACAACAATAATAATTGGTTCCAGAGAATATATGTAAAAAGTGAACAGCCAACAGTGGAACCCAAAATTAAAAGAAAAAACCAGCAAAAGAGTCAAAAATAATGATCCTAATACTAAACCAAGATAGCAAGAAGAAAAATGGGCAAAAATAAAACTCATGGTCTCTACTCAAGTGGTAAATCGAATAGAAATCAGTCATCCCCCTTGATCACTGAACGCAGATGTGTAAAGCCAAGTTTTTAACAACTTTTTAAAAGCTGAGAGGGACTCCGCAGTCCTAATGCCACTTGGGAGACGATTCCACAATGTGGGGCCAGCTACAGAGAAGGCACGCTTCCTGGTAGAGGTTTTACGCACCTCCCAAGGGGTGGCAATCCGGAGGGCATGGGACTGTGATGTTCTGGTGGGTCAGGCCAACGTTGGTCTTAGGGTGATACGCTCCGTCAGATATTCAGATATTTTTATTTTTGTCAGATATTTTTAATTTTTAGAAATATCGTGCTGGAGGGGAGCTTTACAGATACCCTGGACTAGACATGGGCACGGAACGCCGAAATTTCCGTTTCCGTTTCCGTTTTTTCGGTTCCGTTACGTAACGGAAATGGTAACGGTAATTAAGCCGGCACCGCTCGAACCCGAACCGACAAAAAAACCCAAGCCAGTTGCAGCAACATTAAAAGTAGAGATGGGCATGAAACGCCAAATGGCGTTTCTTTTCTTTTTTAAATTTCATTTAGAACAAAACATTTTTTTTAAAATTTTCATTTTTCGTGTTTCATTTTTCATTTTTCATTTTTTTTACTGCACTGACCAGCTGGCCCATGGGCTGGGTTGGCCCTTTTTATTTGTTTATTTGTTTATTTATTTACTCAAACACCGAACAAAAGCAGCAGTAGGTCATCATACTACCAGTATCTCAAATGTGTGTTGTGCTGCTCTTTCAAAGGGGAAGCAGCCATACTAAAGTCCTGTCAAATATCAAACTTGGACTCCTCTAAATTAAATAATATTTCACCCTCATATTATCCTAGCTAGATCAGACATAAAACTGAACTGTGATTAGCACAGCTACCCTCACCCAGAGCTTTGGTGCCTTCCAGATGTGCAAAATTCAGCAGGGCTAGTACCACAAACTCCAATACTTTCATGCCTAGCTCTGTTGGCATCTGGAACCGATCTGCATTCTCCATGCCCTTCAACTAGCCTGGCATAGCAACATCTTCCTCGTTCCCTTAGCTAATCCTACAAATTAGAAACCAAAAAGCCCATTTAAATCTCCCCTCGTGGAAGTGTGTCATCTTACCCTTAGGATATTTGTTAAAAGACCAGGAGATCAGCCCCATCTCTAAAGAGACCAATGACAGAAAACAGTTTCTAGTCCAGGGAGTCAAAGTGTGGTAACAAACAACCCCAAAGTAGCACTTAGAACAGCTGCTGGGCAGTCCAGAGCTCCTGTCAACAGAAGGGCCTATGTCTGCAGCCCTTGCCTACTTGAGGCAACTTATGGCAGAGGCAAGCAGAAGGCCAAAAAGGATATGTGCTAGATCTTCAGGTGTTTTGGAACAGGTTGACCAAAACCTCTGGTTCCCTGGAGCAGAACAGTCACTTCTCCTTCCAGTGTATAGAATCATAGAATCATAGAGTTGGAAGAAACCTCAAGGACCATCCAGTCCAAACCCCTACCATGCAGGAACCCCCATCACAGGACTCCCGACTAGAGATGGGCACAAAACGAACAATTTTTTGTTTCCGTTTTCATTTTTTCGTTTTGTTACGTAACGAAATGACAAACGAATTTTGTCTCTATAATGAAACGAAACGAACAGAAACACCGGAAATTTTGTCATGCGTTTCATTTCCGTTACTGCAATATGAGTGAATTGCTTAAAATCCTTTAAAAAATCACAAAAAATGAAATTAATGGTAATGAAATGGTAACAAAACGAATGAAAACAAAAATGAGTTTTTTGCAAAGATTTGTGAAAAACGGAAACAAACCAAAACGGACCCTCCAAATGACAAACGACAAATGAAATGCCATTTTTTTTGTTTCGTGCCCATCTCTACTCCCAACAGATGGCCATCCAGCCTCTGCTTAAAAACCTCCAAAGATGCAGACTCCACCACCCTCCATATTCCACTGCCGAACAGCTCTAACTATCATGAAGTTCTTCCTAATGTTTACATTGAATCTCTTTTCCTGCAGTTTGAAACCATTGCCCTATGCCCTAGTCTCTGAAGGCATGGAAAACAAAGCAGTCCCCTCTTCAATGTGACATCCTTTCAGATATTTAAACATAGCTATCATATCCCATCTCAGCCTTCTTTTTGTAAGGCTAAGCAATCCCAGATCCCTAAGCTGTTCCCCGTAAGACATTTCTTCCAGACCTTTAACCATCCAGATTGCCCTCCTCTGGACCCATTCAAGGTTGTCAACATCCTTTTTAAATTGAGGCGCACAGAACTGGACACAGTACTCCAGGTGGGGTCTGGCCAGAGCAGAATAAAGTGGTACTATCACTTCCTTTGATCTAGACACAGCAGCAGAAGTTTGGAATATGTGGAGGAAACTGGAGAAGGTTTATGGAAGAACTCCAATTAACGTGCTGGAGTGAAGACTTGTTTGGAGCAGGTGGTTCTGCAGCTACAGGCCACCTTTCCTGAGTCACTGTTAGAGCTTTTTTGCAGTTTGGCATGCTGCCATTAGTAGGTTTAGCTGACAGGGAGCTTTCTGGGCTGGGCTAACTGTCAGTCATTGATAGGACACTACCAATAATTCTTTACTTGCTTCTAGTTAAAAGCGAATCCCATCTTTTTGCTCTGCTTTTTCCGCCTCTCCAAAGTGTCAGATACTCTGTGGAGGCCTGTAGTTGAGAAGCTGTTGTGTTTGTTCTTAGTTGCTCTCTGCTCTGCTCAGTTGTAGGTAAAGAAACCATCTTTATTCTTTCTCCAACTAATGACTCAAAAGGAGTTATTGAGACTAAGTGCCAGTAGATAATGTAAGAGAAGGGGATTAAATCAAAAGGGGAGCTTGAAGCTATTCTGGTCCATGAATCCGTGTACTTCTGCTGTGCACCCAGAGGAGTTCAACCAACATTCAAAATTCTGCTACACTGTTTTGTAACTGGTGGAGCTGACCACCTACTTCCAGAGGACCAGGGTTGCTCCTCTCCCATCCATGTGCCCTCCAGCACCACAAATACCTTTAATAATAACTTGGCATGGCATCCTGGAGTGGACTTGGTGACCGACTAGGACTCAGGAGACTTAAATCCTGCTCGGCCGTGGGAAATTACTGAATGGATTGGAACTAGTGAATTTGTTGCTGCCAAGTCAATTTCTGTCTTATGACAAGCCTTTTCAGGGTTTCCTAGACAGACAGTACTTGGACGTGGTTGCCCATTTCCTTCTTCTCAGGGTGCCCTGGGGCTGTGGAGCTTGCCCAAGGCCACCACTCAGGCTGGGTCTACTTGGAGAAAGTCCAGTGGGGAGTCAAAGTTCTAGCTTCTGGTTCCGCAGTCGGCTCTCTAACCACTGAGCTAGCCAGCCAGCTGGGATTGGTAAAGCCATTTGGACCATGAAAGCATTATTTGAGTTGCTATAAGTCAGTTCTAGAGCTGCCTAGATGCCCTAAGCACATCTGGTCTCACCTGATCTCAGAAGCTAAGCAGGGTCGGTCCTGGTTAGTACTTGGATGGGAGGCCACCAGGGAATACCAGGTGCTGTAGGCACCTGGAGTAGGAACTGGCAAACCACTCCAGTATTCTTGCTAAGAAAACTCCATGGACATGGGGTTACAAAGAGTCGGTCATGACTGTAATGATGCAACAAAACAACACACAAATCAGTTCTGACTCGGGGGCACATAATACACATATAGGGCATTCTATCATCTACCTTGAGGGCAGGAATCTTCAGCTGCTAATTTGTTCTAAAGTAAGTATGAAACCTTCCTATGGTTAGAGAGCAACAAGGAATTCATTCCAGTTTCACTTTTGTTTGTTGGTTGGGTTTTAAGATTTACCAACAACCTGAAAGGTCTTCACATTCCAGATGTAAAGGACTTTGAGCAGAGGAGAAACCAAAATGGTCAGATCAATTCAGGGCAATGAAGATACACCTCTTGAGTCTTCCCCCAAATCTTTTTATAGTTGGCCATATTTGTAATTCAAATTAGGGTTACAAGTGTTAGGTACAATATAGAGCTCTCTCTCTCTATGAGGAGAACATGTGAATCTGTTGAATCTGATCTGTCCAGATGAGGAGAACGGTTGTTTTCCAATGATTTGAGAAGAACTTTTCAGCACCTACAGCACCTTCTTCTTATTTATTAGACATGGGCACGACCAGAAAAAATGACGTTTCGAGTTTTCGTTTGTCGGAACGGGTCCATTTCGGGTCGTTTCCGTTTGTCGTGAAATTTTTCAAAAATTTGTCGTTTCATTTGTCGTTTGTCGTTTCCAACGCAGTTTAGCACGATTTGGCTTCCCAGAGCATAGGGGTGTCCCGCAATCAGGGCTGGCGCTAGGTCTTTTTGCGCCCTAGGCAGCGGGCAGGGCGGGGGGCAGGTGGCGGGGGGGAGGTGCGGGCGGGCGGCGGTGGCGGGGGGCATGGGTGGGCTGCGACAGCGGCAGGGGGGAGGCGCGGGCGGGCGAGTGGGCGGGCGATGGCGCGGGCCGCAGGCGGGTGGCAGTGCGGGCAGGCGGGTGTGTGGGCAGTTAGGATATCACTTAGGATAGAGGTTCTGTTCTTGGCTTGCACCCCAAATGTGTGTGTGTGTGCAAGCAAATTGAAGTTGGGAAAATAGAAAATAAATGGTAGTATATAATATATTTTTAAAATAAATCCACACCTCCCACTCCCAGTCGAACCTTCCCCTTTATCCAATATCAGAAAAAAATCCTCACAAACTGCCAGAGAAGAAATAAAGAATAAACTGCTATTCCCTTCAGCAGACAAAGCTGCAGGGAATCAAAGAAATTACTTTCTAAATTCAATTCCCTCCCTGCCTGCCTAACTTAAATCTAAAGCCTCCAGCCTCCCTCCAAATTCGAATAGCCAGCGGCAGTCAGCCACACAGCCCTCCACCCTCCTCCACATCCAGACCCGACTGCGACTTCTGCAAGGTGCCTCGGCTTTTTATGCCCTCTGGCACATCCAGAAGTGTCAGTCAAAACCTGGCCATGCCATTGGTGGAATGGTTCAAAAAATTGGCATGGTCCCATCCCATGCCCAGCCCACATGGGCAGGTCTAAAAAAAATAAATAATAAAATAAAATAAAATAAAATCAGTGCAACATTTTACTGCTATAAAAAACCCACTGCTGCTACTATAAAAATTCAGGCATTTAAAATACCTAATTTTCACATGTTTCTGTTGTGCTTTGGTGGGTTTTTGGACCACGATTTAAAAATAAATATTGTGGTCGCCATTTTGGATCCCCACCACCATATGGCATGAAGACGATGAGGATGACCCCCCCCAGCCTGGTGCAAGCAGCCCAGGACAGGAGAGGGGGGGAGGCCGGGGCCCCATCCAAAGAAACCACCCCTCTGGTAGGTGTCCTCAGGCAGGCATATTTTTGCCTGTTTTTTTGGCCGGGAGTCGGGTTTTTTTTTTTTTTAACTTTTAAAAACTTTTTATCTGTGCTGCTTGGCAATGGCATAATGACAACGAAAAACCCAACCCAATTTTTCTTTTTTCGGGTCGGGTTTGAGCTGGAGCAGCGTAATTATCGTTACCGTTTCTGTTACGTAACGGAAACGAAAACCGAAAACGGAAATGACAATTTCGCCGAGTCGCGCCCATGTCTATTATTTATTATGGGGGGAAGTTGAGGATTAAAACGTGTGAATGAGTAAAAAGTTGAAATTGACAGGGAATTCCTTTACCTACCTACAGCAAAACGCATCCCTCATCCCGCAATGCAGCAGTCTTTCTCTTCAATCTGTTCCCCCCTCTCTGCCCACCCTGCTGCTATATATTTTTTCCTTCATTCTTTCTCTTCTGTTAAAGTAAAACCCAGACTAAACAGTCAACCTGAAACAGCTGCAGCAGCATCAGTTGAAATGTTGTTGACCATTATGTTCAAGTCATTCTGAGCAGAAAAGAGACAACCCTTCAGGAATGCATGTCAACGAGGAACATGAATGCAGGCACACAGATTCCTGCCTGCCCCACCCTGTGCCACGATCCTTGTCCAGATCCATAACAGTACAAGTTCCTTTCTGGATGTCTGGGACAAACAAATGGACTTACAAATGGGGATGCCATAGAGATGCAGGGTGAGCAATTCAGCATCACCAATCTTAAGACTATGGTAGAGTTTTAAGAGAGAGAGAGAGAGAGAGTGTAAGGTTTTACTTCTGCCTACAGGCATCTTTATGACAATGGCACAAAGGCCAGCAGGCAGCTGGGATTTGCATTACCATGCCAACAAGTAAAAAGAATAGAAAGGTTGGTAGTTGGGTAAAGAAAAAAGACATCAGGGCACTAATTCTGACCTAGCTAGTCAGAGCTCATACAAGATGAAAGCAGGCAATCATTCTCAGTCATAAACATGCTCAGTCCTAGTAGTAGTAGATGGTTTAGAAAGATTCAGGAGGCGAGTAGGCAGACAGGTTCACAAATCCCAACTAAAATGAACAGGGCTTTCACTTTGCCCTAAAGCTCCATAAAATGGCAAGATGACCGGCCTCAAGGGAATATACAGTGGTACCTTGTATAAAGGGATTAATCTGTTCCAAATGAAATTCTGTTAAGCAAATTTTCCTTTATACAAATTTCCCATAGGAATGCATTGAAAACAGAGTAATCCCTAACAGCAACCATTTTTATGTTGTACTGATTCGCCCCATAGGCGATTATGTTAAGCAAATTTCCCCTATCTCCGGAATTTTTTATGTTGTACAGATTTTATTTTATACAAACCATTTTGTTATACGAGGGTCCACTGTATGTAGTTCCTGGGAACTTCAGTTGAAACCTCTCTTAGTCCTTTGGTTGTTGGAGTGTCCAGAAGAGGGTTGGGGCATTATGTGGGTGGCTGTTTCTTCTGTCAGTCATCTTCTGTTTTGGTGTCAGCTGAATCTTCCTGGGCATGGTGTATTACTTTCTGTTCCTTTCTTGCTTGGGATCAAATGTATTTAAACAAAAACATTAACCCCATAAAGCCACAAAGGATCTGGCAGGGGGTGTTCTGCCCCACAGGTAAACACTGATCTTTGCTATGCCCTGGGTTTGCCCCAAGATATTACAAATCCCCCTCGCTTGGTTTTAGTGTCACATATTTGCTCAAAGACAGTGCACATCCCTCATGGCAATCATGCATAAATCGGGGGATGGGGAACCACCTGCCCAGGGGCTGGACATATGTGCCTCTCTAGTCCATCCCCTTGAAGGCCAGAGAGGCAATCTAGGGATGCATCATCCACCCCTTGTGTTTTGGCCACAGATGTAGAACACAAGAAGTGGCACGCCGCTTGTTCCTCCACTCAAAGCACAGCACCAGTTCATCGAGGAGTGCACTTGTCATTCATTTCCCCACATCTGTTTGTGAAGGGGCGAGAAAAGCCCTCCAGGCTCAAGGGCCTCTCCAGGTTCTGACTCAGCACAGGAAAACATACATTCAAGTTGAGCCTTGCTCTGTTGTTGAAAGGCAGGAGTGCCGAGGTTGACAGGAAGGCCTCACGTGTTAATTACCCTTCACTGAATGATCACCGCCTTCCAGATCCCCAATCAGTCACTCAACCAGAGGTGTTTATGGGGCTACTGTATCCTTCGGTAGCTATGAAATGAGCCTACCCCTTTCAGCCCCCATGGATTCAGGGATGTGTGTGTGTGTGTGTTATGCAATAATAAGGCACATCTGTGTGTGCTCAACCAATAGCCCATTGCTAGTGAATCTTAGGATACTCCCCTCAAGTGATTCCCATAATGTAGCACATCCTGTTCGCACCACTCCTGGAAACCTTCAGACTTAAGAAGACCCCATTATAGGACTTAGGCAAATTGGGATGCAAGAGAACAGTTCTACACACAGGCTGTCAGCAGGAAAATGCAGATGAAATAGAAATTGCAGGAGTCAAGATCTGCTATCTGGAATTAAGGAGGATCACAGTGGGATATTGGGATGGGGGAGAGGTCTGACTTAGACAAGTTCTGTGGGATCAAAGAAACAGGATCAAGAGTTGTAAAGAAGAGTTAGCCTCCCTGCGCCAGGTTTGCATGGCTCTGAAAGATTCCAGTTCTCTTTGTGTTGTCACATTAAAAGAGGGTAGCAAGATCCTCCCTAGATGTATCCTGGGATATGTGTGTGCACATATATGGTACGTGAGGGTGAGTAATGGTGTGGCATGCAAGAGCCCATGCTGACCCTGCTCTTCTTGAGGCTGTTTTGCCGTACTGGCATGGCTATCTTCCTTGCCTGCTGCAGCACAATATGAACTCTCCGCCCTGTGTATGTGCCGAGTACACCTCAAGGCCCAGAAGAACTACTTTTCTGGACCGTGACTCCCAGAATCCCCCACCCAGCATACTCAGGAAGTCACTTTTCCAAACTCTGGTACACATTTAACTGGCCTTCCATGACTCAGGTTGACTGAAGGACAGACGGACAAGGGTGATAACCTGTTATATGTGCTCACATATAACAGAATTCCTTTGGGAACTCTCCATTAGGACTCGCATCAGAGATCCACAAACGGCCAAGGTGAAGCACTCTATCAGCCAAGCCTAATCCTTGGTCCCTTCTCATCAGCTTTTCCCATTTCCTCCCACCCACCCCAATGAAACATGTCTGGTGTGAGAGACATATGGGGCTTGGCTTAGAGTCATATTATTGGCAAATATGTAAATAAAGTGTGGGGGGGCGGGGAGAGGGAAAGGGCTAGAGCCGTGGTTCTCAACCTGTGGGTCCCCAGATGCACCTGGACTGCAACTCCCAGAATTCTTCATCACTAGCTGAGCTGGCCAGGATTTCTAGGAGTTGCAGTCTAGGAACATCTGGGGACCCCCAGGTTGAGAACCACTGCGCTAGAGGCACAGGTGTATTGGGCACACTTTTGCTGCCCCCTACGACTACCCCCATTTTCTGGCACCCTTTGCTGCCTTTCCACCTCCCTTTTCTTTGAGGGCATCATAGCAGGCTGCTAGGAAAGCCTAGATCCCTCTGGCCAGAAGCCAGGCAGGAAGCTGTTGCAGAACGTTCTTCAGCCTGGGCCAAAGGACGTGTAATATGAATAATCCAAGAGCAGCAAACTGCCCTCTCACCAGGCTAGGGAAAACTGATCTGCACTGTGGGGTGGGGGGGAGAGAGAGCAGGTCTTTTGCAGGTTACCTCCCTATGTGCCTTTGTCCTGAGAACTCTGGGAACCAAGGCTCCATTTATTCATATAGCTGGGCTATGCAGGTGGGTAGCAGAAATGGGGGGGGGGGGAGAGGCACTCCTCCTCCTCCTCCTCCTCCTCCTCGTGGGTGTCATGGAGGGTGGGCTTGGCATGCTCCATTGACTGCGCCAGCGACACATCTCCTGCTCCTGGTCTCAGGCCTTGGAAGAGGTTGTGTAGAGACTTGTTGCCCCTTCTGTGACTGAAAAGTGGTGGGGAAATTCTTGCCTTGATTTGATTGTTCCGCATTTCCCCTGAGCACGTACATCTCCGCTCATGTTATTCTGCCTTGCCTTTGGCTTGTGTGATTCCCTATATCGGTCCTGTAAGGCTGTTGTGTCCTCCCAACGTCACTGATGATGAGACACCGAGAATGGTGTGACAGGAGAGTGAAATCTGGCTTGCTCTCTCACGGCAGATTTGAGGCGTTTATTTTGAAAAGAGGTCTTTTTCAGTCACGTGGTAGCGTACCCAAAAAGGCCATTTACCTGTCCTCTCGTCCTTAGTGATAAAAAAGCGCCCTTTGATGTCCACAGCAAAGAAGAGCTGTTGTTTAAAGGTGCCTCTCTAAACCTTGGAGAAAAGTACAGCCCCCAGCGGTGGTTCCAAGAAAAAGTGCTCAGACGAGTGAAAGGGTTATAAGTGAAAGTGAAACTCTTTCTGAATGCAAAGACGACTAGACATTATAGGACATCAAAAAAGGAGCACCTATAACCGTGGGGGGGGAAGCACCCCAAAGCAAACGGATGACAGCCTCTGTTTCCCTTTTGCCTGTGTATTGTTTGCCCTAGGAAACTAAAAAACCTATAGCTGCAATGCAATTTCTACATTTTTAATGCAATTAAAGAGCTGCCTAGATGCCCTAAGCACATCCAGTCTCGTCTGATTTCGGAAGCTAAGCAGGGTCGGCCCTGGTTAGTACTTGGATGGGAGACCACCAGGGAATACCAGGTGCTGTAGGCGCCTGGAGTAGGAACTGGCAAGCCACTCCAGTATTCCTGCCAAGAAAACTCCATGGACATGGAGTCACGAAGAGTCGGTCACGACTGTAACGACACAACACACAATGCAATTAAAAAAGAGAGAGAACTTCTGGACTGGCACAGAGCTATAGCACTAAATGATATCACATACATTCAAATGGTTTACCATGGTTTGTCTGTTCAGCACTGATTACTAGTCATTAACCAGATACAGTGGTACCTTGGTTTAAGTAATTAATTTGTTCTCCGAGCAATTTTGTATTGCAAAAAATTCTTTAACCAAAAGGCGGTTTCCTACAGGAATGCATTGAAAACCAATTAATCTGTTTTGGAGGTCCGAAAAAAAGGCAAACCGGGGCATTCCGTTTACAATTTTCTTAAACCAAGGCATCCCTCCCTATTCTTTTTGTCATGCAAACATCACACATCACCTTTTAATGCTTTAAGAAAAAATGTAAACCAGGGCATTCCTTTGAATTTTTTTCTTAAACCAAGACATCCCTGTTTTCAACAATTTATTTTTTTTGAACTTGTTTTTTTGTTAACCAAGGCATTTTTAAACCAAGGCACCACTGTATTTGAATGCCAGAAAAGGGGTGATGAATATGACAGACAAGGGTGAAGGAGAAGATGGGGGGGGCTGTGTGTATTGTGGATTCTTAAAACATACCTTCCCAATATTATTTCAAAATTCTGAGTGAACTGCAGTAGCCATCTTTATGCCTGGGTGCAGCACAAAGAAGCTTGCCTTACCCTGGGACAGACTCAGGTGTAGCCATACCCTTAGTAAGTTAAGCTAGGAGTATTATATATAGACACGTATACCAACCTGTTGAACTGCCGTCTTCTTAAAGTGCAGTTGCATGACAAAGGAAAGGCAGAACTGGCATCTCATGCTGTGAGAGAGAAAAGTCAGGGAGGTGATAGCCAGGAAAAAGCTTGCTGAAGTGTCAACATTTTCTTCTGCTCAAAGTTTTAACTGCCCTGGAGTGACAGGTCTCAGCTGTGGTGATGCACATTTATCACAAGACCTTTTTAAGAGAGAGAAATGAACTCACACTCTTCCCGGGTGACTTCCAAGGACCAGGCCCTGAGAAAACTCACACTCAAGTTGTCAAGATTTTCTTAGCCAGCTTAAACCGAGAAACCAAACAACATTGTATTTTGCCCATTAAGATGTTTACTCAATGTCAAGAAGAGTTGCACTCCTATATCACACAAGGTTGCACTTGATCCTGGAAATAATTGTCATATTTAATCTCCTTACATTTGAAAACAGAATTTTGACTGCCTTCGGGCGTTTTCACTCCTGAAACATCACAGAGTTATTATGTCTCTCAGCTGTCCCAAAACGTCATCCATACTCACAGAGGTGGAGGGAAGACAGGAAAACACACAAAATTATGTTTTTCTTTCTTTCTATCCCAGTCATCACTGCTGGACTACAACTTCCACCATCCCTTAGCCATGCAGGGTTGGCATGACGGGCATTTATTAGACATGCTGGGGGGGTTATTAGCATTTTTTAAATGAATCCATCAAAATCATGGTCTGCAAGACACTTACTGATCGTGTGTGTATACTTACCCCAGAGTTTCCCATCATTAGAAAAGAACTCCTCTTTTTCTTTTAACCCTATGTAGATATATTTGTGCAGTTCAAGATGCTTATCTTCAAATCTGAATGCAAACATGGAGAAAATGGGTAAAGATGTGTTCCTTGAGAAAATCGTATATGTGTACATGAGAAGATGTGTGTCCTAAAATGCACTCAGATTCCCAAGCAAACACCAAGGAAATCTTGATAGCCAATACAAAAGTCAGACGAGGCAACACTGCACATGGCAGTTAAGGAAATGAAGACGGAAAGATCTTCATACCTGTAGGTGTTGTCCACTAGCCCTGCATCTTCCCAGCCACTCGCTCCATCTTTATGTCAGGTAGATGAGAAATATTGTATCTAGGTGGGCAAGCACTATTTTATTTATTTATTTATTTATTTATTTATTTATTTATTTATTTATATACCGCTCCATCTAGCTACATGGCTATTCTGGGTGGTTTACAAACTGAACAGAAATCAAAACCATAAACAGTAAAATACAATATAGTAGATAAGCACAAGCATATAAATAAAAACACAATAACTAGTAAACAATATATAACAAAAACATAGAACAGGAGCAAGATGGGCTACAGATAAAACCAAAATAAATACATAATAGCAATCATTATTAGAACAGATTAATATCCGGGGAAAGCCTTTTTAAACTGGGAGGGAAGGTGCCAGACAAATCTCAGGAGGAAGTAAGTTCCAGCGCCGAGGGGCTGCCACTGAGAAAGCCCGATTTCTCATCAAAGATTTATGGACCTCCTTCAGCGATGGCACCCTCAAATGTCCTGCCTGAGATGATCAGGTGTTTTGGGCAGTACTTTGCGGCAGGAGCTGTTCTGCCAGATAAGAACATAAGAACATAAGAAGAGCCATGCTGGATCAGGCCAATGGCCCATCTAGTCCAGCTTCTTGTATCTCACAGTGGCCCCACCAGATGCGTCTGGGAGTGCACGAGACTAGATATCTGTTTCGTGATATCACTCCCCGGCATCTGGCCCTTGAAGTACCCCGGTTTTAAGACTGGAGATTACACATCTCCATCATGGTTTGTAACCTGTGATGGATTTTTCCTCCAGGAATCTGTCCAATCACCTTTTGAAGATAGCAAGGTCCTAAACCATTTAAGGCTTTGTATGTCATCATTAAAACCTGAAATCAATGCCGAGTGTCTCACTGAGACATTTATGCATCTCTGGTCTTCTGAGGTGTGCCTGCCTCTTTCTTGGAGAGTCTTTCAGAGATGATATGAATCCGGATCCAAGTAGCAGAATGTGGCATCTAATTCATACTTTTTTCAGTGTGAAGGAAGACACTGTGAGAAAGCAGGTTCCCTCCCATTGGTGAGAAACAGGAAATGGGAGGGAAAAGGAAGCAGGGGTGTTTCCCAGAGGAAATGGCCATGGATAATTTGGGGCCCTGCGATCACCTGGGTGGGATTTGTGACACGGTGGCTTAGCCACCCACCAGGCTGACCCTGCTTAGTTGCGCGAGTGGCTGGAAGCCAAGCCATGACGTTTCCTACAGGACTGCATATATTATATGAGGGTCTGTTGCTGCCTCCGCCAAGCCTCTGAGTTGAACCATCCCCAGAATAATGAGTGTGGAAGCCCCGGTGCCAAGATGAAACTACAGATTTCTGCCTTCAGAGTATGACTCAATCATAGGGGGGAGAGAGAGAAGCGGCATTGGGCTGGTCCCCTTGATGCTTTTACTCCCCCCCCCCCACATCAGCCCTTTCTCTTCATACGCAACAACCAGATGTGATTCTGGGAAGCCCTGCTCTCGATTCCTCCTGTCACTCACCGATTGCCGGGGCTTTGATAGTTCCCCATAGTCTGAAAATGGGGCTTCTTTGTTCTCTCTCTACCCACTGCACCTGGGGGGGGGGCTAGGGGACTGCCTCCTCCCTCCCCATCCTATAGGATACAAAGAAATGTTCAGCAGGAGATGTGTGCTTTTTATTACTGAGGAGGTCCTTGCTTGCCCCTTGTGTGCACGGAAAACCTACTGGGAACAAGAAGAAGTGCACATCACAAGCTGAGAGGGTCTGTCACATACCGGGTACCCACATTGGTCCCCCCCTGACGCCCCCCACATGCTGTGACCAGTAGGCATCATTTTGCATTCAGAGCACAACATGTCCCTCCTGCATTCTTTTGGAAGAGGGACCCTGTGGGCGGACAAGCACGGCTTAGGCCATATTGATGAAGCATAACAAATCGTGCCAGTTGTGGCGGCTGATACATTTCCCACAACCCTCACTCATCTCAGTGGGAGCGGGATAGGTTTCTCTCCTTGCCCCTCTTTCAAGCGCCTCTCTCTCTTCTTTGTCAACGTGACCTCTTCCATCATAACAGATTTCTCAGGCCGCTTTGCCTTCGGAGCCTTCCCCCATGCGTAGGAATATGCCTGAGACAGGTCTATAGAGGAAAGTGACTTTTCAGATACAAATCCAAGAGTCATCCCACCCGCTGTGTGATTCCAGGAGCTATAGTCCAAAGAAGTAACTTTTCCCCATCAACAAATCTACTCTTCTGCTGAGCGACTGAGCGACTGACCAGGCTTGAGGGCTTGGGACCGCTGCACCATCTTTCCCAAGAGTCTCTGCACAGCTTTTGGGAGGATCAGTTTATAATGCAATAAATCCACAGTTGTTAATCATTGGCTGCCCAGAATCCAGATGTCTTCCCTGAAATATGTGCTCCTGTTCTGGGAATATCACATTTTTTTCCCACCCCCAGCACTCAAAAGCAGAATATTTGACCACTAAGGAAAGGTGTTTCAGTTGCAAACACTTTGCAGTATATAATATTGTGACCGGATCATGCCTGCAACGTCAGTAGTGATGAGTGCCAATGTCAATTTTGTAAATGTTCAAACTACTCTTACCTTGATTAACACGGGTAACTCTTTTACACAATGAGATTACTGCAGCATGAATTAGATTCTGGTCAATGGAGCGGTAAGGGGCCAAAAATGGCACTCCCCGCTTTTCTCCCCAGCGTGGCTGTGCTATTTCAAGAAGCTTTAATAGACTCTTGAAACAAACCCATATGGGTGGTGAGCCTCCTACTTTGCAAAGTCAGCTCTTTAAAAGAAAAGCCAACATCACTTATCGCAAGATGTAGCATGCAACTACATTAGAATTTTTGTTTTGGTTTTTTTGCAGTTTGGTCCAGAATTGGTACGGGTGATTTCAAAGTATTTTCCAAAGATCAGAGGAGGTAGTGCTCGATGCGAATCAGCCCATCTTCACCGCCACCTCATACCCCCTCACTACCTCCCCCCCTCACTACCAGTAAGGGGGGGGGTAATTTTTTTACACTACCAGTATAAAACTGCAATGATTTGAATGGTGTTTTGCCTGTGTGGTTGCTTCATTCTACAAAACGACTAGCGGGTGTAGTATTGGGTGGCTTTTGGGCAATGTAGTAAGTTAGAGGCATGGTGTTTTGGGACAATGGGAACATCTAACCCCGGCCATGATCATTCTCCCTAGTTGCCTCAAGGTGTTTTTTATTTATTTGTTGAAACCAATAAAAGACAAAGAGAGAGAAAGAAAGAAAGAAAGAAAGAAAGAAAGAAAGAAAGAAAGAAAGAAAGAAAGAAAGAAAGAAAGAAAGAAAGAAAGAAAGAAAGAAAGACAGAAAGGGATATAAAACTGAAATAATTCTGACGGACTCCAGGAGACAATGTTTCCATGATATGTATATATGTGTGTACATGTATGAGACTTTGGGAAAGTGTCATTTTTCCCTATCCCTACCACTGTGCAAGCCTTTAAGCATTTCCCCTGGCTTGCCAGTAAAAGGAAAACTGAGGACTGAGGGGAGGGCAGGGTCAAAGGAAGGGGAGCTCTAGGTGCCGATCTAACCACTCTGGACTGAGGGGTTAGTATGGACACTCCAGAGGAGCCTTTATGCAATCAACTGAACCAGCTTTAGTCATAAATGAGACTTTGAATCAAGCCAAAGCAAAACTGGTCTTCACCTGCTCGGATCTGTGCTGCTGGGCTTCCACTTGTATGCATTTTTAAGGTAAAGAATCTGAATTCCAAAGGGGGTGAATCTGCAAGTGACAAACCATGGGTCCTCCAATAGCTATTTTCCACCAGGGCTGGTCCAAGATATTAGCTGCCAGAGGCAAAGGAGGAAGTAGTGTCCTGCATGGCTGGCTACAAAGAAATGTGTCTGAGTGTAGGGGATAATTTGCTGCAATGCAAATTTTATACTGGTGCCACTGAAGACACCCTTCCTCGATTGTGACAGAAAGGTAAGATTTGTCCAACCCCCAACCCCCACCCCTTCATCCACACCACAAACACCTCATTACAGACTAAATCCAGCATGCAGACAAACAGCATAGGGGCCGTTCAAAGGCATTCGAAGCCTCGGGCAAGGAATCCCTGTTTGTCAATAAGGCAGCCGAATTGTCTGCCAATTTCTGTTGTCTGTCTCTTTTCCTTTAGGCCAAGGTTGTCAGCTTTTTACAAATTAACTGGCAGTCTGCTAGAAATTTGTGAGTGGTGGTGATAGTAATGATGAGAAAGAGTGAGTAGGGTTAGACTGCTGTAGAATAATTATGCCAAAGCCTGTCGTTTTAAATCACAAGTGCATATTTTACACATTTATATATGATGATGCCACATTTTTCCTTGCAATTGTTACTTTTCTGTGATTTAGTAAAGGGGGGGGAGAGGAACGTAGCTAAAGCAAGTATTCTCCCTTCTGCAATTATCTTAAAACGCATCAGATGTGTTATTATTAGCAAAAGGTATGACAACGTGTGATTGTTAGGAAACAGGATAATTGTCCCCACCGCAGCACAATAGAAAGAGGTGGCTGCTAAGTCACTTTGGCATTTTTGGAGGCAAAGAGTTAGGCCAGGCCCTTGTGATATCATTGTGGTGGTGGTGGTGGTGGGGGGGGGGGCATGTATTTCTGAGGTCAGAGAAGTGCTGTTCAGAAAAAAAAATCCAAATTGGAGACTGTCTGAAAAATAATGTCGAGCTTCTGTGATGATCTTGGAACCTAATGCATGTGGTATCAGCTCCAGATCTTGTGAGGTCATGAAGAAGACATAGCTAAATGACATGTCATACGTTCATGAGAATGAACCCCAAAACCAGGGCTGTTGAGTTTGCAGAATCCCAGTCCCTGAGAGTTCAGGTCCAATGCCTAAGACCTAGAGAACTGGACTCCAGAGCCTGAGTCTCAGGACCAAAAGCCAACAACCTGGCAATTCTAAACAGAGATTAGCTCTTTACAAGGCTATACAGTATACCATCTTCCTTTGACTTTGAATAGAACCACTAGAATATCTAGTCCAAAGCATTAGTAGAGAATCAGTACAGTGTAGTGGATAGAATGATAGGCTAGGACTTGGGAAATTTGGTTCAAATCCTGTCTCAGCCATGGAAGCACACCAGAAGTGTGGGAATGATCAAACCACTCCTTTAGCATCTTGCATACTCAAAACACTATTAGAATTGCTGTAAGTCAGAAGCAGCTTGATGGCATGTAACAAGACTTAGAGCTATGGAAAACTATAGATACAAATGCTTTCTCTCTCTCTCTCTCTCTCTCTCTTTCTCTCTCTCTCTGTATGTGCAGGTGCCCACAGCCCAGAAAGGTACATTTAAAAAAAACAAAAGGCAGAAAATGCATCTCTAAAACACACAATTTAAAAGTGTAATAAAAAGGAAGAGCTGTGTGGCCATTACAAAATAAAAATACAAGACTAGGATATAGGTGATAGCTCTCAAAAGTGTTATAACTTTAAGTAATTTTCAAGCATATTAAGAAAACACAGACATACAAAGTGCTCTTCCCATCCAAAACAATATGGATTGATGTAGGAAAACCCCTGATGTTATCACCTTCTGTTCTTGTATGTGGCATCTACAGACTGTGGTTAGAACCCCTTTCCTCTAAAGCAGGCCTGCCCAACAAGTAGACCATGGGCTACCGGTAACCTGCAAAGGGTACAAAAGTAGCCCGACAACCATCAATTAAAAAAAGTGAGGGGATAAGTTCTCCACCCCTCCCTCCCCCATCCCAAGAACCACCACTGCCCCAGCAAAGTTCTGGGTCTGCCAGCCCACTGTCTCAGCCGAGTGGGGCAGTTCAAGGGCCATGGCGCATAGAAATCTCTTCCCTCCATAATGGATTAATTGGTTTCAATGCATTCCTGTGGGAAACCGCTGCTCTACTTACAAAAGTATTTACTTATGAGCATGTGCTCGGAACTGATAAAATTTGTAAGTAGAGGTTTTAGTGTTGGAGCCCTCAGGCACTTTGGGCCGGAAAAAGTAGGCCTCGGCCTGTTCAAAGTTGAACAGCCCTGCTCTAAAGAGATCTCCAGTGCCCACAGAACAATTTCCAGGGATCATGAGCTGCAACAAGAAACCTGATTCTCTATGTGCTAAGTATACTTTTTTCTGGTTTTGTTTTGTTTTTCAACATGGGTTTTTAGGAACTCCTCAATTGTTCTTAAGACTGACAACGGCAGTTTGAGGGGAAACAATGACAGTGCCCTAGCTCTATACGGTACTTTCAATCCATGCTCTGGGATTGTTTTGTGGGGGAGGAGGGACAGGGGAAAGATGCTAGGAGCCACCTTTCCAGGAAAAAAAAAAGCTGATGTGGGACCCCAATAAGAAATGGAAGCACAAGGGTCCCATAAGTTATTTTCCTTAAATTCAAGTCTTGGTTATAAGTGCTTATTTTTGAATCAACACACTTCACTGTTTGGCCTTATAGAGGCATTCCATGGACCCTTTCGGGAACTTAAAATGCATGTTTAGCTTATTTCCCAGCCACATTTGCATTCACTTGCTCATCCCATTGCAGTTGCACTTGTTTGTACTTGGTTAGTTGGTTTTAACCTCAGTGATACTGTTATCTGATTAGTCCTGGTCTGTAGAAATGTCATCCTGTCCTGTGTGTGCTCCCTAATTGGTTCACACATGGGAGTGATCCAGATCCAGAAAGCACCATCCAGTCATTTAGACATTTAAAAAAAGATGTAAACCAGCCATATATCAAACTTATAGGCAATACAAGGGAAGGTAAATAACTTTCAGAAGCTTCTAGCCAGGACTAAATGTTCCCAATAGCATGTCAATAAAATGTATAGTTTCATTTACTTGTTCACGATGCAAATGCAAAAAATGTCTATTACCCACTTCCAGTGGTGGAAAATCATACCCAGTGTAATACTTGCAGTGGCTGTTGACTCATGTTGCTTCTGGAAATATTTAGCGCTTGTGGTATTCCTTTGCCACTTGTGGTAAATGGTCCTAGGCTGATCATAGGCGTGAGGAAACGTCTCTGTAGGGGACAGCTTTTACAATAATTTTCAGAATTGACATTTATAGATTTATAGTTTTCCAACAAGTTGACCTCACAGTGGCCTAAATCCAGCTGAAGTCCAACTAGAATACCTGTATTGCTGAATCTGCTGCTAGAAGACTCGATACAAGGTGAACCCTACTGGTTGAACAGATGATCTACCATAATTGAGGCAATCATCTGGATCCAAACCTGTTTATCTGCCCGAATGCATGAGTATTTATGTGTAAACCACTAACCCATCTGTTCATAAGTGTGTGTGCACATGTGCGTGTCTCTTTTTGAGGAGTCAACAATGGAAAGCAGATTGTGTGAACTTGGCTGGTACACACTGCAGACTTTTTCTCTTGGTTGTTTCAGTGATTTTGAAATGCTTTGCCTTTGTTGGCATAATTTGCCAGCCATGCTACTTGGCTTTTGACATCCCACTATAAACACAAGCTATTGAATGTGTGCAGTGTTGTGCCAGAGGTCAAATCTTGGGAGTGGGAACCGACATGCACGGTTGGTTTACCTTGGCCAAAGCAGCTGAGTTCAATAGAGCGGCAAGACTGGTCACAAAGTTCCTAAAGTTCCCTCTCATGTTCATGTGACCATCACAATCATCTTGCTGCTTTTGCCAGACCCCCCAGGTTTTAAGGATTGGGAGGAGACAAATATCTCCAATCCAGTAGAGCATCACTGGTGACTCATGTCAGACTCTTACAATTTAATTGAAGCCCCAATTGAGATGTGCAGTGAATGCCTTCTTCTTAAAAAAGCCATCTGCATAGAT
>JAHTLZ010000015.1:49824588-49837362 GCA_023846285.1 Phrynocephalus versicolor
AGCCTGCTACCTGGGGTCGTGAGCACAGTTTTACCAGAAGTACAGGCATTTAACCACTGTGCCACAGGGCTCTCTGCAACTGTTTGTTAATTGTGCTCTGCTTTATTATTTGCCATGTGGTAAATTATATCGTATAAATTGATAGGCATACCTGATAAAACAGTAAATAGGTAGAACAATACATTTTCATATTTAGTGAAAGCAGCATATTTCCCATGTTACTATGGGTTTTCTTTTTAAGGTCCATATCTCAACAATACATCTGTTTGCTTGTATAGGTTAAAGAAACTCACAAATCTCGCAAAAATGATTTCATAACTTTTTCTCCTAGCAAGTGATACATCATTTGGACACTCGACGGTAAAGGTTAATATTCATTAACCATCCCTGCTGCATGCATAATTTTATTGATTACTATTATCCACCAAATGACACCTCCTTTAACGTAAAGTATTTTTAAAAAATTAAGACAAAGTGGCACACAGCTATATAAATTAGATGTGAGGGAAGACTGAACATGGAGTTGCTAGCTTGACTTATTTCCAGAACAAACACAGAATTCAAATTTGTGATATTCCCAGATCCAGTAATACTTAAACCATTCTCCTCAACACAAAGGAATCCTTTACATACAAGTTAGAACCAGAGAGTGTCTTATTGTAAATGTAAAGGCTAAATAGCTGGAGCTAGAACTAGGAAGGGTCATTCCTTTTTAAGCACATCTTCCACTAATGGCAATGAGGGATTGCAGGGGAGGCCTGGCTGTCGTCTGATTTTGGATAAAGCTTGTGTAAAAGAATCAGACCGGTGAGATGCAGCTGAAGCCGTGAGGCTCAAGCGTCCTGCCGCTGAATGTAGAATGGGGGCCAACAGAAGGCTTCTATTATGAAACAACTCCACTGCAGAGCAGGAAGCAGCGTTTCTCCACCTCGGCCTAAGTTGCTGCTGGTCAAAAGATAATCAGTCAGAATGGTCAAATTGTAGGCAGTCTTTGGAGAATTGCTTGAGAACAAATCTGCAATTAGAGCAGCCTCCTTTCCTAAAGTCAAGGAAGGGGGGAAGAGATGGTGCACCACACATCGCTCCATGCAGAAAGCCAGTGGGTTGTTGTTTTTTAGCATTAGGAAGTATCTGCTTGATGGTTGCTTGGAGGATTGTTATCAGCAAATCCAGTCAGTAAGGCTCCAGAGCTTAAATATGGGTGAACAATTGACTACGCTCACTTCAGGGTTCTTTGACGGGCTCACTAATTATATTCAGAGTATCTTCTACCTGGCAAAGAGGCAGGGTTTGAAGCACAAACAGAAAAACAACGGGTGCCCCCCCCCCAAAGCAGACCTGATGAACAGCCTTGTGGTTAGGAGGCAGAAACATCACACCCCCTCGGAGATGTATTCTCAAAGATGGTTTGTTTGCCAAATCCCAATGCAAACAAAACCCATTGTTTCCTTTCGATGACCAGTCAGTCACCAAGCAAAAGCAAGCCAACTTGTAACTTGGGATGTAATGAAAGGGAGGATAATCCCATGTCCTTCACTGCTTACATCAGCTCTGCTTTTGACTGTAGAGCTCCCCCTCTCATTTGTTTTGCCCTTTCGTTTATTATACCTCATCCTTTTCTCCGTCATTCTTTGCCCTTCTCCTTTCACTCTGTGCCGCCTTTTCCTTTTGATTTGTGCTGGAAATCTGTCCCATGAGACAGACTACCAAAACTGCAAAGGTAAAAGTATATTTATCTAAATGGGGATGGGAGGGAGGAGGTCACTTTTTGGATGCCAAGCTATATATCTTTTGAAGCTTATAGGAGGTTTTCTTCCTTCCCTGCTTTGTTTCCCATGGGGAGCCCAGTGAGGTGGAGAATTCCCCAGGAATGGGTCTTCAAGGAATGGCAGGTTTTTAGGAGGAGAAGAGAGGGGCAGGCCCCACAGGAACTACCTCTGGTCTGAATGTGGGGTTTCTGTACAGGGCGTTTATACACGACCCCTAAACTCCACCACAAATGGCTCCCAGCTCCGGAGCTTAAAAAAGTTTCCCCACCAGCTCCGGAGCTAACAGAAAATTAAGTGCGACCCCGCCCACCTAAGCGTGACCCAGCGCCCCTTTCAAGTACCTGCTCTTTGATGGTGAAAAATTTTGATGTGGAGAGTGCCGGGCTCTCCTCGCTTCTTTTTGTTGTTGTTTTTTTTGCCTCCCGCCCCTTAAGAGAAGGAATCAGGAAGTAACGGGGGCTCGGAGCAACCGGGAGGTGAGCCTTTATTCTTTTGTCCCTTTTTTTCTCCCTCCCCTCATGCAGACAGGAACAAGGAAGTGCGGAGGGGTGGGGAGGCAGGAAGAGCAACGAACCCCCAAGATCTCTGGTCCGAATTTAAAGGGCCAGCGGATCTTAGGGGTCGTGTGAAAAGGCTCTGTATTTATTTATTTATTTATTTATTTATTTATTTATTTATTTTTACAACTTATATGTCGCCCACTACCCAAAGGTCTCTGGGTGGCTTACAATAAAAAATTAAAACAGTTAAAACATAGAATATCAATAAATAATTAAAAACAATAATAAAAACTTTACACTAAATTATCTGAAGGTAAAGGCTTTTTTCTTAAAGCAGGCTTTTTAATTGCCTGTAACACTGCAATGAATAGTGGACCAGAGGTTCCCACATAGGAGAATACTGTTACAGCATGTTAGGGATGCCTAAAAGTTGGGCTGCTATTTGTCGTTGTCATTGTCATTGTCGTCGTCGTCATCATCCTAGAACTATTGCCAAGTTCATCCCCTGTCAAGGAAGCACAGTGGGGGAATCGAACTCCCGACCTCTGGCTCCTCAACCAGAGATCTAAAGGCCCAAGATATATCCAGCAGTTTTGTTTTGCTTTCTCCCTCCCCTTTTAGAATTTATATATTTTAAACTGCCTTGCTCTGCTTGAAGAGAAAGGAGGCTAGCAATACTAAAGTACAGTGGTACCTTGTATAAAGGAATTCATTTGTTCCAAATGAAATTCTGTTAAGCAAATTTTCCTTTATAAAAATTCCCCATAGGAATGCATTGAAAACTGAGTAATCCCTAATCGCGAACATTTTTATGTTGTATGGATTTGCCCCATAGGCGATTCTGTTAAGCAAATTTCCCCTATCTCCAGAATGTTTTATGTTGTACAGATTTTATGTTATGCAAACCGTTTGTTATACGAGGGTCCACTGTATAGCTATTATAAACAGACAAACCAACAGGAGTAAACTGGACCTGTTTGGGTACATTGAGGAACAGGCCCTCTTCACGCCAAAAGGTGCAAGTGGAGAAGGAAAGCTTTCATGGCTATAGGACAGGGGCTGTTAATGGGAGAGGGTCCTCCAAGCCTGGAAGCAGCCTTCAGCGCAGTAGGAACCCCCAGGCTCCTCTGTGTCTCAAGTATTTGGCATCTTTCCCAAATACATTTTGCCTGCCCAGTGCCACCGAATCAGGTTCTGGATGCAACAGAAGGGATCGAGAGCTGAGCAGTTCGCCATGTTTTTTTGAATTGTTTTCCCCACCCCCACTCCTTTAACCAAATTTCTGCTCTGTGGCCCCCATTAACTACCAATAAACATAAGGGCTCTTCCTGTTCCCATAACTGGAGGGGGTCTTTCTCCCTCACAATGGCAAAGTGTGGCCTTTTGTAACAATCTGAGACTTCGCAATTAGGTTAACCTTTCTTAATTTTCTGAGGGGCCAAGAAGTTCTACACAAAAGCACCACTGGTGGTGGAAGAGAAGCTGGCTCTTTATTGAAGTCCTCTGTTCCTGTGGCAATGTCCGTTCAATGTGTCTATCCTAATATATGGAATGTGGTCAGTATGGTTCATTGGTTGAGTTTTAGCCTATCAGAGCCTTTGCTGCCTTTCAGCAAAAAAAAAAAAAAAAAAAAAAATCTACCAGCATCTATTGGGGTTTGATAACCTACCCATACATGTGGGAGCCACTAGTAACCTAGTACTGTACTGAGCACAGTCTATACAGGCAGAGCAGAATTCTCTCGTAACCAGACGCTGTAGCACTATGGCACTGTTGACAACGTGGTCATCAAAATAAGCTATTGAATTCAGCCAATAAAAATGGAGGAGACTGCTGTGTAGTCTTTAGGAAATCTACCAAATGAAGTGCGGGGACGGGGGGGAGTCTCTCCCACTGATAAAAAATTCAAGAGAAAAACACAGGGGAGGCAAAAGCATGGAATGAAAAGCTATTTAAATCAAAATGCATGCTTTATAATCTATAACCTAATATGCAGTAGGAGGGGCATGCATTTATTGATACAAACAACAAAGCTGGCAACATACCAAATAGTATCTTATACTGACATTCTTAAAACTTGCCGCTTGACAGTGCAGTGTGTGCACATGGCGGAAGGGTGGGTGCGTAGGGGAGAAGCACATGCATATGCAGCTCATGGGCGTGATCACTGTACATCCACCAAGCACATTTGCAGTCCTAGCCATCTTCAGCAGCTTGGATACATTTGGACAGTTTCCATAACCAGGGAATTTTTGGCAATCCGCCTTAGCAAATATAGGCCATCCGTTTTCTTCAAAGTCTCAGCGGAGCATCTCTTGCCATAATGGCATCCACATTCCCCTATGCAATTGTAAAACATTTTTCTATTTTAAAGACGGGGATTACGAAAAATTCCTTACCACCTCTTTTGTTCTGTGTAAATATGGGCCATGTGATACACATATGGGGGGGGCACTAAGTTTCCTATGTCAATGTAGCATCAAAACAGCCCTTAATCAATTCATAATGGGAAAGCATTGGATATGTTGCTAGTTTAATTATTTTCATCATCTCTGTGTTAATAAATGTAGGCCAAGAAGCAATATGGTTGTTCCATAGAGGGAACATTGTGGAAAACGAGGTGGAGGGTTGTAGACCCCTCTTTGTCCTGCACGTACCCTCAACATCTAGGATGCTTTGTTTTGTGTTGCTTTTGTGCAGGGGTTTGGACAAGGGCCTGGTGGCTCAGCGGGCTAGAGCACTGAAACTGTCTCCTGAAAAATCGAATCCCGGGTGCCAGGCAGCAGAGTGAGCTCCTGCTGTTAACCCCAGCTCCCACCAACCTAGCAGTTTGAAAGCATGTAAATGCAAGTAGATAAATAGGTACCACCATAAAAAGCAGGAAGGTAAACAGTGTTTCATGCACAGAAATGCGTTCAGCCACATGGCCATGGACTTGCACCACACTGGCTCTTTGGCATGAAAACAGAGATGAGCAGTGCCCCTAGAGTCAACACGACTAGCATGCATGTGCAGGGGAAACCTTTACCTTTAGACACAACACATACAGTTGGATTAACATGTGTGTTTGGGAACTGATAATGCAGCTTGAAGATAGGAAGGCCTGGCGAGCTCTGGTCCATGGGGTCACGAAGAGTCAGACACGACTGAACAACTGAACAACAACAAATGCAGCTGGGGGGGGGGTGGAAATGGACAGTCGTGTCTTTTTATGTAGAGCTGTTTATGAAGTACTGAAAATAACAGGCAGCGTCCTGTAACGTATGTTGCATAAAGGTTAGGCGGTGGTTGTTTTTCATTCTTAAATCAAATTGCCAAACCCTATCAAAACAACTTCTTTTTGATGCAACCCCCCACTCTTCATCCATAGACTGTATAAAGCGATTCTCACCCTGACGATTTGGGTTTGATTTTTTGGGCGGGTGGGGGGGTGACAGCCTGACAGGGCACCAGTGCACTGGTTAAATCTCCTTTTTTAAAAAAACATGTTAACCCTCCCTCCTTCCCGGAAGGCTGTGAGTTACTAGGAGGACAAGAAATCCTGTTATACGCAGGAAGCATTCTCCTTGGGCCACGGTCTTTTCCGATGTGCAGATGGCACGCTGTGCACATGGAGGTACGGATCAAGTGCCAATCAAATCCTAAACATTTGTGACTAGATGGTCACTTGATCTGGCTTGAAATGGCCTAAAAAGGGTCACTTCAAGTGTAATCTTCACAGTTAGATGTAAGTGCCAGTTTCTATCTGATAGGGGTTTAAGATAAGTGAGATATTTAAAGGAGTGGTTTTCCCAGTTCCACTTCCCCCAGTGAGTTTCCATGACCAACTGGGGATACAAACGCTGTTCCCTAGAGTCCTAGTCTGTCGCTCTATCCACACACCACCCTGGGCATCCCAAGTGAAAAAGGAGATCAAGCTTGGCCCTGACCAAAGAGGCACAAAATGCAAAATAAACTTCCATCTGATTGCACCGTCAGTGATCAGCCATAGCTTATTATAGAGGACTGAAGCACTTGGGAGGGAAGGTGTGGTGGTGGGGATGGTGGGGGTGTTCTGTAAGTGAGAATGCAATGAGGTCACTGCCATAACAACCCCTCTAAAGACTGAGTCGCTGCGCTGTACTCCTGGGACTAAGGGCTTGGACAAAAGAATGGGTAAATCATTGATGGTGTGGATAAAAGCGGTGCTTGGTTAAGGCTACGTTCCAATTCCACTCACTCTTTTTGTGTCCCGTGTGTATTTGTATCCCATTCCATGGCATGGCAGTTTGATGAGGCCATGGGTTGCTTCATTTTCTGCTTTGTAGGAATCAGTGGCTTAGCTCAGGGTTCAAAGCTGAAGCTCCGTGTGTGCGTGTGTGTGCGTGTGCCTGAGTGCGTGTTTTCCTGAAGCCAGAGACGCAGGCAAATATTTTCCCCTTGTTTTCTCCATACTTGTTAATGAGCATCTGTAGTGCAAAGTGTGTGGGAGGTTTTATGTTCTGAGAAACAAAGCAATTTGGCTGCTCTGAACCGCTTTGTGCTTTTCAGGTATTCCTCTGTTGAAGGGTAAAGAGAAAGACACGCCACCGTACTTCAGGTCTCGGCAAGGTATTTGCAATAAGCAAAACACAGAGACGCCTTCCTGCCAAACTTTGTTCATGCGGCCCCTCTTCCCCCACCCCCCTCAGATGTTCTCTCTTTCTGTTTATTCGGAAAGTACATCATAATAGAGTGATTTGGACAAGTATATGCATTTGCACAGGGTTTGGGCGCTGGCACTTCGCTCCTCTTGCTATATATCAGGGAGTAATCATCTCTGTTTAGGGAAGTCAGGCCAATTATTTGGCTTGTGTGCTGCAAAGCCCCTCTTTCAGAAGTGGATGGAGAACGGCTTCCCCCAGGGACATCTTCCCTTCTTATCAAAGAATCATAGGATCAACGTAGGGTCTTGAAGGTCTTCTCATGCGACTCCCTTCCCAAGGCAGGAGACCTCATACCATCGCAGACAGATGGCTGTCCAATCTCTTCTTGAAGACCTCCAGTGATGGGGCCCCCACAACATTGGGAGGCAAGCTGTTCCACTGTTGAATGTCAAGAAATTTCTCCTTATCTCCAGGTTGGCTCTCTCTCTGATGGGTTCTTCTCACCCATTGGTTCTTGCCACACCCACAGTTGCTACTAAGAAGAATAGATTGATGCCCTTGTCCCTGTGGCAGCAACCCTTCTGGTATTGGAAGACTGCTATCATGTCTCCCCTTCTGTCTTCTCTTGCACCTTCAGGCAAGAAAGTTTGTTGTCCCTAATGTGAGTGCAAAAACCCTGGAGAAGGTTGCCATACTTTGAAATCATGGTTAAGCAGAAGGTAAGTTGGGATCTTTGAGCCTGGCGGTAGAACAGCCAGAGTCTCTGATCCCGACAAGCTAAAAATGAAGAAAACTCTTCTGGCTTCCCAAACAGGCTGCTGCCAAAATTATGAATGTTCAGAGTGGAGACTGGGCATAGTTTTCTGAGTGCCAGGACTAGGAGCGGAGTTCTGACCCCGGAAACAGATTCCTGTTCTGAATCGTAGGTTACTAGTATTAGCCACACCCTTAACAGTTAACAGGTTGTTTTGAGGCTTTGTAGATGTTTACCAAAGCAGAATAACCACATAAAGAAGCTATTTGTGTGGTTTCACACTCAGGAGATAATTTTTTAGGATAGCTGTAATTACAAGACTCACATTATTCTTACTTGGGAACTGCAGGATAGGTAACACACAAGAACGTAAGATAAAAAGCCCTGCTGGATCAGGCCAAGGGCCCATCTAGTCCAACTTCCAGTATCTCACAGTGGCCCCACCAGATTCCTCTGGGAGCGCATAAGACAATCCTGATGCTACTCCCCCACATCCGGCAATTTGAGGTACCCTCCTTTGAAGCCTGGAGATAACACACATCCCCATCAGGGCTTGTAACCTGCAATGGACTTTTTCCTCTCAAATCCAATCCCCCTTTTAAAGGCATCTAGGCCAGATGCCATCACCACATCGTGCAGCAAGGAGTTCCATAGTGACATGACAGCTGCTCATAATGCACTCACATCTTTAGTCACATACACTGATCTTAGATATAGTCAGTGTAATACAGTACTGTATGTGATGCCTTGTTCTGTCCTGAAAAACGAGATATACCAATCTGCATTTTTGTAAGCACCGGCAGCTAACACCAATAAAACATTTAGAAATAAAGTGTCTCCACCTCCTTTCTTTCCCCATCAGAACAGATTTTCTCTGAGAGAGAAGGATTAACGCAGTGTTTTTAACGCAATGTTGTGAAACAATATAGTCCTGGTTTCACAGCACTTTCCCAGGGCTTTTTATCACTTTGATTTCCAGTCACGCTATATGTCACACGGTAAGCTGCATCCAGGTTCGCATTAAAGCTATGTTTTGCGTGTGGTTTCAATTGGAGACCTTTCCCTGCATTTTCTTTTAGTATTCAGAAGTCTTTAATCAAAACCTTTTCATTCTCTCCCCCCCCCTCTCTTTGTGCCAAACTTGTTTTTCTGGTTGTAGTTTAGCAGCTGCCTTACTAAAAATAATAAAAATAAAATGTGGATGTCTGCTCTAGTAACATGGTTGGCAGATGTAAGGAGGTCATAGCTGCTGGCCCAAGAACACACCAATAAGCTTCAGGTGCTGGATGAGCTACTTGGGACCTGGAACTCCCACTAGCACTAACCAGCATTGCTAAAAGGATAGGATTTTCAGCCCAGTAAAAACTGGAGAGATGTCATTTTATCACCTCCTGCTTTCAATGCTTGGAATGTCTTCCCATTCGGGAAGAGTTTCATGGCACAGTGGTTAAAACGGCTGTATTGTAGCTATAACTGTGCTTACGATTTGAGGTTCAGCTCTGGGTACCTGGTTCAAGGTTCACTCAGGCCTCCATCCTTTTGAGGTTGGTGAAATGAATACCCAGCTTGCTGGGTGGCAGGACAGCGTGTAAGCCTGCATGATTACTTGGCACTGCCCAGGGAATGCTTTAAGCACTATGGGGTGGTATATAAGCAGCACACTTTGCTTCTTTTGCTTTGTTCTCTTTGAATATTCTCTCCAGTTATACATGGTGAGCCACTGCATGAAATTGTGTGCTTGGAGGGAAGCAGCAGCTGAGTATGACCTGATCGGAAGCAAGCTTTAGCTAATTCCTGGTTGGAGCTGCCCTTCCACAAACTGCAGAAAGTTCCAACTTTGGAGTCTCTAAGGCGCCCACAGCTCTGCTTGCTACCAGTAATGCTCTAGGCCAGTGGTGGGGAACCTTCGGCACTCAAGATGTTTTGGACCACAACTCCCAGAATTCCAAGCCTGTACTGCAAATGACAAAGGACTGTGGGAGTTGTGGTCAAAACATCTGGAGTGCCAAAGGTTCGCCATCACTGCTCTAGGCTGTTCTTCTTTCAAAAGAAGGAGAGGAGGAGGAGGGGGGCAAGTAGGAAGAGCTTCTTTCCACTAAATCCATTGGGACAGAATTTCCTTACGTTGGCTCCAGGACTAGCACAGAATAAGATCTCAGTGAGGGAGTAAGAGCTTTAATTTTGGGAAGGCAAAGAGTTGGGAAGAGGAACCCAAATTTGGATCTCCCACTCCCAGGGAGAAAATTAGATCACAGAGCATGAGGTTTTAAAACTCCTACTATCCCAATATTTCATGTGATACCATTCAGTATTATCATTGTGCAACCATCATCAGGATACAGGAACTCCTGGGGTCCAGGAAGAGGTTCCCTTGGTTTCGTGGTGTCTGGGCAATCAACATAATGCAATCAAGCCATTCAGATTAGCTCAGTAACTTTGCCATCTGGTTGTGGAGCCAGAGTTCAATTTCCCACTGTCTCTTCCTGGTGGGAAGCTGGACTTGGTGATCAGTAGACTGAGGGTCCCTTCCAGCATTGCTGTTCTAAGATTATGATTATAGATTGAGCTTAAGTATATTTTAGTCAAGTAGTCACCCATTTAGAACTTTTGCATCCTATGTTATTTAACATTTATATGAAACCACTGGGGAAGATGATCAGGTCTTTCGGGGTCAGGTGTCACCAGTATGCCGATGATACCCAGCTCTACCTCTCGTCGTCACCTCTGGACTCTAAGGGAGCTACTATCTCAAATTTACATGAGTGTTTCGCTGCAGTCATGAACTGGATGAGGATGAACAAAATGAAACTAAACCCAGACAGGACAGAGGTGCTCCTGGTCAGTCGAAAGGGAGAACAAGGGATAGGGATGCAACCTGTACTGGATGGGGTCACCCTCCAATTCAAAAATCAGGTACCCAACTTGGGGGTGCTTTTCAGCTCATCCTTGAGCTTGGATACTAGGTCACGGCTATGGCCAGGAGTTACACCCGGTGATGCATGGCTCTTCTTATGTTCTTATGTTCTTATGACTATTGTAATGCGCTCTATGTGGGGCTACCAATGAAAACCTTCAGGAAACTTCAACAGGTCCAAAATACAGCAGCCAGACTGTTGACTGGGGTGGGGTACAGAGATCACATCACACCCCTATTAAAACAACTCCACTAGCTGCCAATCGACTATTGGGAATGGGCACAATTCAAGGTGCTGACCTTGACATACAAAGCACTGTATGGCCTGGGTCCTAGCTACCTCAAAGATCATATCTCACAGTATGAACCGACTCGGGTGTTAAGGTCATCAGGAGAGGCCTTTCACTCCATCCCACCACCCTCACAGATACTTCTCACGGAAACCCACAAAAGGGCCTTCTCAGCTGCTGCGCTCAGACTGTGGAACTCCTTCCCACTGGAGGCCAGGACTGCCTCATCTCTGTTGTCCTTCTGGAAACAGGCAAAGACTTCTCTTTAGGCAAGCTTTCCCTAAAATGATGGTGTACCCATTATGTGTCTTTTATTTGAATCTACAGGATCACATATATTTTGTGTTTACAAATGCTCACCTGCATTGGCTACCCGTTACCTCCCGGATAAGGTTGAAAGTACTGGTTTTGGTTTACAAAACCCTCCGTGGCGTTGGACTCGACTATCTGGTAGAACGGATCTCCCAGAGTTCAGTTTCGTCCTGACAGCTCAGAGCTTTGCTCGCCTTTTTGCTTTGGGTGGCCACTCCGGGGGAGGCCTGTAGGGTTTCCACCTGTAATCAGGCCTTCTTGGTGGCCACCCCAGCACTTTGGAATATCTTGCCACCATTGATTAGGCTCTTGTAATGTTATCTATTAATGCTTTGAGATATTCCTCAATTCCCTGTCCTCAATACTTAAACATGTCTTAATTGTACTGGACTGTATATTATCCCTCATTACTGTAAGCTGCCTTGGCTCCTTTTTCCAAGGAGAAATGTGGGGTAAAAATACTCTAAAATAAAAAAATCCTCCAAAGAGCTGAGATGAGTACTTAGCAGTGCCCTTTATAACACTGCACCTATGTGAACACTCGGTTGAGAGCGATTGTCCCAAAATCCAAAAATACTCCCACAAATCCAAAAAAGTCCATGGCTGAGCGTGACTTTAATTGTAGAGCTCCATGCTCTTTATCCAATGCTTACACCACTGCCTGCCACCTTACTACACAGCTTCACTCTTACTGCAGAAATACCTGCAGCTGCTGCTCTCATTTCTGCACAAGCTGACCGTGGATGGAGAGAGGGTGACATTCTGGAGACTGAGTTGCACCGTCCACAATATGAATCAGTTGCCCCGGTGGTAGATGCACTATGGCAGGCAATATGCTTATGGGACCCTATACAGCAGTACACAGCATCCAGCCACTCTCAGTATGTAGACTGCTGAGTTGTGGCATTTCTTTTTTAGGTGTGCCTCTTTGCATGTACACCAACACACACCAGTGGTTCCCAAGGTTTTTTGTTTGTTTGTTTGTTTGTTTTGGTCGTGCTCCACCTAAGCATCTCTAAAATTCTGATTGCCCACCACCACCACCAACCCAGTGACATATATTTCTTACTATTCAATAAGCGAACTCCTACTCGTGCAGAGAAAGCCTAAAAGGCCATTAACTTATATCTTTTAAAAAATCTTTTAAAAAATCAGTTAAATTGCCCCCCCATTAAAAATCAAATCCCCCCCCCCGTGGGCCGTGGGCCCCACGTTGGGAACCACGGCAAGTCTAAGCTAAGGGAACACTGATCTCATTTTGTCAAAAAAATAAAGGTTACACATTCTCTCTCCTTTGCCTATCATACACAAAAATGCCTCAGCAACTTCATGAAATGACAGGTGGGTAAAAGGAATACATTCTTATCAGTCAACCCCCTCCCCCACACACACACCTGGGAAGGATTCAATAGCTTTTTCTCCTTCACAATGAACCACTTTTCAGCACGTTTTCATTAAAGAGTAGATCCAGTTTCAGCTTCTGGGCACTGGATCTCACCTTTTGTGATGAGGTTAACTGCTTTGGCTAACTGTAAAACAACAACAACAACAACAACAACAACAACAACAACAACAACAACAACAACAACAACAACAACAACAACAACAAC
>JAHTLZ010000015.1:49837372-49849793 GCA_023846285.1 Phrynocephalus versicolor
ACAACAACAACAACAACAACAACAACAACAACAACAACAACAACAACCACACAGACATACACACACACACCGAACTCTAACCCCAAATATTCACCAGGGCATAATCAAATTGTAAATTAACCAGAGAAATTCAATCAAGAACCTTTGTCTGAGAGGTAGGTTTCAATAATACCTGCAGCTGTTTAAACAAACTGGGGCGGGAGCAGTTATTTGCTCCCCCTTTTTGTGTGTAGTAAAACAGACCTGCTGTCGAGACTAATTGAGTATTTCTTTTACCTGTTTGCTTTTCAAAAAAAAATGTAAGAGGTAGAGCCCATGCCTCAAGCACTTGGGGATTATGCAATTGTGTTTTACATGCCTCTTTGCCTGAAAAGCTGCTGCCTACAAGTCCATGCACAAAGCCCCGCCTATATGACAGCCCCATCACGTACAGTACCTGTGGTTTTCTGCAATGCTAGGGTTTAATAGTCACCACCTTGCAGGTGCTCACAATTGCTTTACCGAAGCCTGTCCTTCATTTGCAGAGATCAAAAGGGGAAGCAGGTAGCCCGGTAAATTAAAACAGTTTTGGTCTGAAAAAGAAAAAAAACATCACTTAAGGCCACTGATTCTGAAAAGAGATATGATCTGGCAGAAGGACAAAATATCCAGTTTAAAAGGCTTGAAGGGTTAACAAAAGGAAAGTACTACTACCCAATGTATGGATGGACCTTTACCCATAAATGCTCCTAACGGAATACAGTAGTACCTTGTATAAAGGAATTAATTCGTTCCAAATGAAATTAAGTTAAGCAAAATTTCCTTTATACAAATTTCCAATAGGAATGCATTGAAAACAGAGTAATACTAATTGCGACCATGTTTATGTTGTACAGATTCACCCCATAGATGATTCTGTTAAGCAAATTTCCCCTATCTCCGGAATTTTTTATGTTGTACAGATATTATGTTATACAAACCGTTTGTTATACAAGGGTCCACTGAATTTATAAACAGGAGTCTAGCTTGAGGGGAGGAAAGTGAGGTGTTCGGAGAGGTTTTTGTTTAAAAGGAAGCATCTCACAATGCAACTGCCCAAAGAAGCATCCCTGTCCCAATAGCTTTCTATGTAGCATAGACACCACATGTGGGTGCTATATGAGAGCATGTGCATCTCCCAGGCCCACCAACAAATGTCTCGAGAATGCCACATGGCCTCCTGAACCTCGTCCTGATCTTTCCACTTCTGTGTCACTCGCCCAGAACCCCAGGCTCTGGTTCAGGCACACAGAAGTTAGTAATCCACCGGCACTGCCATCCAAACAAGACAGGTTCCTATCATGGAGCTGGCCTACCTGGTGACGGGAGAAGAATGAGCCATGGGGTCAAACGAAGTGACACGCCTAACGATGTGGGCCCACCTCAAGTGATGGAAGAAGTCTATTTGTCTTAACCTGCACTTTTCCTCACTTCTGTATCTTGCAGTTGCTTGGTGATTGGTCCCTACCCTAGGCTTACTTGGCAAGCCACACATCTAAGAAGAAATTCAATTGTAAGGGAGAAGCCATTCGGCCATTTGCACTTGGATAAGGGAACTCTCATAAGTTTTCACATTTGTATAGTTAGTTAGTTTTACCTATCTAGCCCGGGGGACACTCTGGGCTAGGGAGTAGCAAATTGTTACTCATTACTGAGGTGCTCTTGGAGTTCCTGCGCACAGCAGCACAGCACACACACCCAGGAACACAACTACTACTTAATTCATGATGAGTGACCATTTTCCATGCAGACTTACTCTATGTAATTTCCTTTCCCGCAAGCATAAATGGACAGGAAGTTTCTGGCCATTAACTTCAGGGCACATGCATTCCCTTTAATGTCTAGTTTGACACAGAGGAAAAGAAGAGAGGCAGGAATTTCAGAAGAGAGAAATCCTTTTCATGTCTGGTGCCTTCCAGATAGATTGAAGGGAGAGTCAGCTCTAGAAAGCATCAGCTTGAAGAAGACTGAGGTTAAGGTTCTCCTGGCAGTAACCTTACTTTTTCCCAGTTAGGCTACAGGGAGAAGCAAATGATACAGCAGAAGGGGACTGGGTGGAAGAAGAGATGGCCAGTGAAGTGTGTGCCTTAGATTTATCTAAATCCAAAAGCAAATTGGACTACTGTGGAAAGATTTAGAAGAGGTTTGAATGAAACTGGGGCATCCCCAAAGTGAATTGACTCTGAAACTGATAGCGACCAGATTCAAACGGACAAAGTCCCAGGTACCATTTCTGGGACTCAAAGTAATGGATCCAAGTTCCAAGCCAAGTGTTTTTGACTAAACATTAGGGAGAATTTCCTGAGAGGAAGAGCAGCTGGGCATTGGAACCAACAGCCTGGGGAGAGTTTTAAGCAGAAGCTGAATGGCCACCAATGAGGTTTCTTGAGTGGTGGATTTTCTGCTTCTCCAGGGAACTGGGCTTGATGATCTTTTGAGATCCTTTCTACCTCTACAATTTTATGATTCAATGAAAACTGATGTGTTTGCAATCAGGTTTTATCATTTTTGAAACTGCTGTAGAGGGTGTTGAGAGAGAGAGAGAGAGAGAGAAAGAGAGAGAGAGAGAGAGAGAGAGAGAGAGAGTTATCAGAGTGACATGCTGGCCTAGATCCTTCTTCAAAACTGACACAGTTCAGTGATTCTCACCTCACTGTTGATCCACACTGGAGAAAACACCACTGTCCAATATTTTCCAGTCTATAAAGTCCATCATGCTTGATGCAAAGCCTCGAGAATTGCTCGTCGTGTAGAGTCATGCTATTGAATATGGATTTAGAAAAGCTTTTGACATCGCTGAGTGAATGCCGTAGTTTTCAAAGGTAGACAATAAAGTAGTAATCCAAGTGGCCGGCTCCGTGCCAGAGCTAAATTGAACTATGGTTCTGCTATGGGGGGAATATGTAAACAGAAAGACCCAGATGCTTAATAAATGCTTTTAGCTGAAAATGAGGCTAATAAAATGCCCAGAGGTATCCGCCTGGATGCTGTTGGAATGGGAAAGCGAGCAGAGACGTCTTCCTTTTTTCCTGGCACAGCAGGAGTCTCCTAATATAATCTCTGTTTCCAAAATGCCTTTCGAGGCACTGACCTGCCATTCATTGCATTTTCTCTTGTAAAAGTAGAAAGCAGATTGTCCTGGAAGATTCATGATGTTGGTTTATCCCAAGGTGACTTCATCCAAAGATGGAGAATCATTCCTTTTGCTGATGGGACATCCACAAAGAATATTAACATCTGGCTTAAAGCTGAGGAAATTCTCCCAGACATTCAAGAGGAAGTCTGATGATGCCCCAGAGAGGGCATTGGTGAAACACTGGTCTAGCCATGCGCACTGGCCATTTCCTAGGGCTCAAACAATATGTAATACTTTCCCATTTCAGTGGCATCATCATAGTTTTAATAAGTCAAGTATGTAAGTAGCCATGTGGGGAGCCTTTATTTAGTACAGTATTAATTTATCCATTTTTATTTCTACACAGCGAATTTAGCTACAAAGCTACTCTTTCACCCCCATCACCCTCCATGAGCAAAACAATACTCCCAAGTTCCTCCCACTCAAAACAGGAAGTGCACTTCAAGGGTTTGATATTGGGATTTTCCAGTTTTTAAGGAGCTTGGGGAGCCTGTGAACCTTTACAGTGTGAAAGGTACAGCTCCCAAAGATATCCAAGGGCAGAAAATCATTGTTCCACCCTTTTATTTCTCAAGAAGGAGTCATCAGGGGAGGTTGGGGCTGCAAAAATGGCTTGTGTGTGGTCTATGGGCTGCGTTTTGTCCAATGCATTACAATACAAAGGAAGCCTGAGAGACCTCAATACATTGTAATCTGTTCTCATGTTACTGGTACATATATATCAGTGGATGCAGATATTCTTCAGGGTGGCAGGCACTCTTTTTTGGTCCTGTCTCTGTGTCTGAGTCATGAGAGAGTCCCCTGAGTTTTTTCTTGGACTCTTATCTGAACTCTCCCATCAGGCATTGAGGAGAAGGAGGCTAGTTCCCTTGAGTTTTCCCTGGCCTTCGAATGCTGGCATATGCATGAGGACAGTGTTGAAACTGTATTATTTACAGTGTTGTGCCGTAAATAATAACTATGTCATCAAGCTGATTTTGAGAACTTCTTCATAGTTTTCTAGGTGTCGAGCACTCTGAATTGGGAGTTGTGGGACGGTGCAGCTTGCACAAAGGCCACACAGGGTGGCCCTTCTCCAAAAAAGCACAGCAGGGACTAAATTCACTGAACTATTCTGTCAGTTTCCTTGTCATTATCACTTACTGTGATTTGTAGCTTCTGGCACCAGTTATGGCAGGGAGATCCTTAGAAATTTCAGATCCACACTTTGTTTTATCATTTATCAGGGACTGGAACTTTGGGCCTTTTTACATGACCCCTAAGATCCGCTGGCCACTTAAATTCGGACCAGAGATCTTGGGGGTTCGTTGCTCTTCTTGCGTCCCCACCCCTCCGCATTTCCTTACTCCTGTCTGCGTGAGGGAAGGGAGAAAAAAAGGGACAAAAGAATGCAGGCTCACCTCCGTCTTCCGGTCCAAGCTGCCCCGTCGTCCTGATTCCTTCTCTTGAAGGGGCGGGAGGCAAAAAACCCAAACAGAAGCGAGGAGAGCCGGGCACTCACCAGATTACATCCGGATCTGGGGATTTTCACCCTCCAAGAGCAGGTACATGAAAAGTGTGCTGGGACGCGCTTAGGTGGGCATGGTCGCACTTAATTTCCTGCAAACTCCGGAGCTGGTGGGGAAACAATTTTAAGCTCCGGAGCTGGCAGCCATTTGCGGCGGAGTTTAGGGGTTGTGTACAAATACCCTTTGTCAGGATTGCTTCTTTGGCTAATCAAAAAAGCACAAAATAGTTCACACCTATAAAGGTACCACTTCAATATGAAATTGACCAAAAAAAAGACCCCCAAAAAACAAATATACAAGTCAATGCTTTATTGTGCTTTTAAAATTCATTTATTACTTTTCCCAGATTGAGAGAGAAGTTTAGATTTGGACCGGGAATGGAACACCACAATTATGTCTTTGTACACTTTAAAAATATGTATCATTATTTATTCTCTAAAGCACCTTGCCATTATTTGCAACACTACCTGCTGGAGCGCTCTTACTAGGCTGCAGCAAGGCCGTATTTGTTGTCACCTTGATACATGTACACTGTTTATATTTTGGAGAATAATTAAGTTGGTGCAAAGAGTTTTTGATATCTCTTTGGAAACAGATGAACACGGCTCCTTGATTATTCAGCCTGGCCCTGCCATTCAGAGTAATATGGGACTGTTTCAACAACAGTGAGGATTTCTTCACAATTACAAATGTGCCTTGTGCATTCTGCTATGTAGCTTCTCATTCTGCCGACAAGCTGGCTGCCCACTTTGTGTCGCTTCGCAACAATTAATGACAGTCTCAACTACAGGGAAGGCTGTGTTTGTGCCAGAGGCTACGAAAGAGCTTTAGAAGCCAGACTGTTCATATATTAGGCCAGACAAATGGAACTGTTGTCAACTAGAGAGAGGCACAAAATAAAAAATGAAACACTATTTTGTCATTTCATTAGGTAACGAATTACTTTGTTACCTAACAAAACAGTAGGACACATTTTTGTTTTGTCTTGTCATGAAATGCCATTTTTCCCTCTAGAATGAAACGATTCATCCTAGAAGAATCAATGGCAGGGGAGCTCAAGGTCTTCCCTGAAAGCCCCCCAAATTTGGAAAGTTTGGGGTTTCGTGCCCATCTGTATTGGCAACATCATGACTACTATGATCCTCCCCCTTCTGTTAGCTCCCTCTTGTAAGCACCAAGCCCTGGTCCCCTGCACCCACCTTACAGGGAGGATGCTGGCACCTACGGCATGCGGAGAAAATGTTACTGGACTCATAGTAGAGCTGCTTTTGCAGAGGGCTGTTGTGCTTTGAAACAAATGTGAAGCACCTTTTTTGTGGTGGTGGTGGTGGGGGGGGGTTGTCATCTGGAAGGATCCTGACAGATGGTGGATAAATGGAATAAATCAAGAGGAGCTGAAGGTTCTTCAGCCTTTTTCCAGATGTTTTGGTTTTCCATAAAAAAAAACCCCCACACACAAAGCCTTGCCCCCTGCCATGCTAGTAAATGAAAACCACATTGATTTTCATCAAGATTCAATTAAAATCCTTTCTCCCTGTCCCCCATCCCCACCCCCACCCCCAAGGCTGAGCAATGTGAGCTATGAGGCAAAGCTTGAAAGAGACCTGATCTCATCCACGGCTTGTTCTTTTCTGCAGGAACAACAAAGGCACCAATGAAGCGGGCAACCTTCCCAAGGAGATCGGGTTTCCCAAAGCTCTTCATCCATCCATCGCTCGGGCACAGATTTCCAAAGAGAGTGCGCACGGACACCTGAAATACCAGAGCACGCTCCTCGGGTGCCACTAGCATGCCAGAAGCTATTAGCTGTAACACCAATGCAGAGACCCCAATTTAACAGGACCCTGACCACCCTAGGGCAATATGACATTTCAAGTCACAGAAGGAGGTATCTTACCCTTCATCATTGCTATCACCAAGACCTTTATATGCAGCAAAAGCACATGCAACAAAGGACGGGTCGAACATGTGCAAGACGAGGGGCCTGTGAAGAAAAGTGCTTTGTTTTGGTGGAGGACAGAGTTGTGGAAAGTAGGCTTAGATGTTTTTTATTATATTAGATGCCACCTCCCACCATCCTTCACCCAGGATGGCTGTGGGCCATGCCAGCAAGGGGATTCTAGATGCTGTCATTTCTAAACATAATGTTTTCACACACTGATGGGGAGAGGGCTACATGACTGCTTTCAGAGGCATCTGCACTTCTGATGGTAACTGACCTCAGCTGGACGGTAAGCGAATTCCTCCTACCATAACGGTGACAAGTCATAGGCAGGATGTTGACCAACAGATCCAGAAATGTGGCAGTGCTGTGCTTGTTTGGGGACCAGGACTATGAAAATGTCCCAGCAAAGTTTAACATTTCTAGACTAGATATAACCTTTGTGAATGAATGAACGTGTGAACCAACCACCCATCTCCCAGGAAGAAGGGAAGCGTTAAAGCAAAAAAACAAAGCCAAGTATGCCTCTTCGATATCACCACAGAGTGCTCAAAGCACTCTCTGTGTGGTTTACAATTTAGTTATGCAGGCCACACATTCCCCCCTTGGGATCTCATTTTAACTCAGGGGATAGAAGGCTGAATCAACCCAGAGCCAGCTACCTGGGATTGAACCCTGGGTCGTGAGCACAGTTTTGGCTGCAGGGCAGCAGTTTAACCACTGCCTTACCAGGCACCTAAGCCATCACTGCAGTGGGTTGCCAAGTGTGTCAATGGGAAGGAGACGGATGCCTGGAGAATGGGCTAACAGGATTGGTGGCCAGCCTGTCTTTGTCACATGAGCAAATGTAGGCTTTATGTTGGCAATCAAGTACATACAAGTTCTATGGGCCACACACGGTAGCGATGGCACGAGGCACAGAAAAACATGTTTGGAAAGAAACTGAATGTGCTTAGTAGAGATGGGAACGAATAAAAAAATGGTGTTTTGGTTTTTCGTTTTTCATCGAGAGGTCCATTTCGGTTCGTTTCCATTTTTCGTGAATTTTTGGAAAAATTTTGTTTACGGTTTTCTTTTGTTGTTGTTGTTGTTTTTCATTTCTACCCGCTTTTTGCACGATGTTTAAATCATTTCCGTGCGCAGGCGTCCCCCAACGCCCCAGACCAGAGGGAAAACACTAAAAAAATTTGATGCTGGCAGAGACACAGTATAGAGTAGGTATGCAGGGAGGCCGCAAAGGCAGCGGCGGGTGTTGCCCAGGGTGCAAGGCAGAGTGACTGCACTGCAGGGCAGGGGAGGGTACTCACCGAGAGGTATGCACGCACACACACAGGGAGGCTGCAGGACTGAAGCTAGAGTCGCAGAGACAGCAATCCCACCCTAACTCCCACCGGAGACTGTAAGAAGGACGGGGGCTGCCAGAGCTTTTTATGCCTTTGTAGCTGCCAAACCTGCCCAGTCTGCAACCTGGGCATGCTATTGGTTGAACATGATCCCATCACATGGCTTGCCTCCATTTTGTGGCTGGAGACATTCATTTTGTCATCCTTAAAGGGAAAAGAAAAATACATCGTGATGGGAGAAGACAAAAACAAACGTTTTAAGGACCCCAACCCCCTGGTAGGTAATAATTTCAAATAATTATCGCATTATTGCTGCATTTTTACGGATGTCCAGGGCGTTTTAATACCCAAGAAATCAATATTAGGCATCTGGGAGCCATTTTGGGTCAATGTCCCCTAACTCCCCTTAAAGGAAAAAAATACAGCAATCTGAGAAAAGACATAAATGCATGTTTTAAGGACCCCAACTCCCCCTGGTAGGTATTATCAGACAGTATAAATAATTGCTGTGATTTTATGGATGTCCAGGGCATTTTTTAACATTTAAAACAGCTCATTTCATTGCGCGTCACCATTAACGAAAACGAAACATAACGAACCCAATTTTCGTTAGTCGTTTCATTATGTAACAGACGAATAACGAATAACGGAAACGAAAAAAGTTCATTTTGTGCCCATCTCTAGTGCTTAGGGAAGGATCTCCACATTCATTAACCTTTCCCCATTTCTACTTTTTCCTACCTGACCTGTCTCTTGTCAGTGGTTTTCCTTTCCTCTCCAGTGTGCCAAGCTCTTCCCTGCCCCCGATCCAACACTGGTTTAAAGTCAGACACCTCCTCCCTTCCCCTCTGCCTTTTCCCCACCATCCTCTCTGGCACAAGACTATTCAGCCAAAGTATATGAGCAGAAGACACTTGCGTTCCTGAGGCAAAGTCTGGGAGGGAGATCCACTCCTTAAATAGGCCTTAAGAACATAAGAACATAAGAAGAGCCATGCTGGATCAAGCCAAGGGCCCATCAAGTCATTTCCTGTATCTTACAGAGTCCCCGACAAATGCCTCTGGGATCGCACAAGACTAGCACCCCTGCACAGTCTCATTTGCACTATTGCACCATATGGTCCATGGAAAATTCAACTATGGTGCTCCCTCTTCCCAGGGCCGGCACATCCATTAAGGCGAACTAGGCAGTTGCCTAGGGTGCCAAAATGGACAGAGGGAGCTGGCCAGCCTGTGCCCCCCGCCCCCCTGCCGCTGGCCACCGCAGTCCGTCCCCCCCCACCTGTCGCCGTCCGCCTGCCGCACCCCGCACCCATTGCCGCCCCTCCTGGCCGTCGCTGTCCGCCCCCCATGCCCGTCGCCGTCCCCCGCCATCCACCTCCCCCTGCCGCTCCGCCCCCCGCTGCCGCCCGCCCACCCCCACTCCTCGCCTAGGGCGCAAAAAAACCTAGCGCCGGCCCTGCCTCTTCCCTTGATGCCCCTAAGCACAGGCTTATTGTGCTTAATGGTTACTCCACCCCTGTGTGAGACCCACCTTTCCCAGGTCACTTCCTGGAACCAAATGGCAGCATTTAGTGAAATATTTATTTATGGGGGGGGGATCCACGTGTAACCAAAACCATGCTGCTCAAACTTATGCAGTTCAAGAGGGAATTGTATAAATCTGCTTAAACCCACTCGGTTGGTTGATTGCTGAAAAAAAGGATGGGAAAGGGAGAGGATGATGTGACATCACCAGTGCTGTGGAGGAATAGTAGGCCTCCCTCCAATGCTGGGGCCCGTGGTGACATTGCACCATTTGTTCCATCTGGCCTTGTCCTTGGCATTTCCCTGTTTGCAGACATGGTGCCCCCCCTTCCCCTCGTCCCAAAGAGGTCAAGAGTTGGATAAAAATGGACATGGTTCCTGGGAACAGATGGGGGCACATTGCATAGGGCTGAAAGGAACTATTCCCCCCCCCAAAAAAAAAATATATCCCAAAGCAGAACTAGACAAAAACATAAGCTTACGATGACAGAGAAATCAGCTCCTGTACAGGAACCACACACTCGAAACTGCCCCACTCAGAGAAGCGATATGAGGTGACATATCCAGGTGACGCTTGACAGACATCATATTTTTGCTGTCAAAATTAAAAGACTTATAATAACACGAGTCTCTGCTTTGGCAGATCAGAAGGGTTTTCCCTCCCCCCACCCCACCAGGACAATACTAACAGAGAACAATTAGAGTCTGACCAGTATATACAGGTCAGTAGGATGGTGTCTTATGGCCCAAAGGCATCCAGGCTGCCCTTACTAATGAAGGACAGCTTGACAGTTCCTTTGGCATGCCTGGGGGAGGGAGGTGCAAGGATGGGAACTCATTAGGAGAGAACTGAGGATGCTGCAACAGCTGATTTTGCTGAGAAACACATATGTAACAAGGGCCAGAGCTAGAAGGCAGAAAGTACTTCTAGACGGCCCTTTATCTCTAGGTTTCTGACCCAAGGAATCAGTGTGTGGGCTCTTTTAGGTTTTCTCCCCCTGCTTAATCACCCAAAGATGCTTAGTAGGAACATCCAACGCCCTGTTCCTCTTGGGACACTGCTTAGTTTTGAGGATCACTGTTTGGTTCTGTTCCTATAGCCGCACAGCAGAAGTGCCAGGATTCACAGAGCAGATGTCTGTGAAGATTCTCAGTCATCCAGGTTAGTTTTATCTGGAAGCTGAGTCACGGCAACTGGACTTCTTTTTCTTGAGAGACTGAAACATTTTGCTGCTCATCCAAACAGCGTCGTCAGTCTGAAAAAAAGCTAGTTGCGAGTCCTCCATTTTATAGTTCACTCTGAAATAGGCTCATAAGAGGAACAATGCCCTGAACAGGCTTGCTAGGTAGACAACAGTCTCAATAGCCTTAAGGTGAACAATGGCCTAAGGTGCTGAAACCCATAAAATACGGGTCATTAGCTATGGCCTTGGTGGTGAAGGTGTGAAGTATTTTTTATCTGTCTAAGTATTGTTGAAATCACAGCCTGATAAGTGGCAGATAGACTCAAGCTCAGGCACAGTCTATCTGTCACTTATCAGGCTGTGATGTCAACAATACCCAGACAAATCAACTGTTGCATTAACTCCAACAGTCACTCACCACACATTTTCTGTCAAGATTACATCCTTGCATCCTCCGAGTACCTGGACTTGAGATACTTTCAGGTGAAACCTTCAGTGTGCCATTGCCTTGCCTCTTTCATGGCATCCTACCTATTTTTCGTCAACCCCAGAAAATATAAAGAGGAGAAAAAGAAGGGAAAGGCATGGTGGAGGCAAAGTGGATGATCTGGTCCTGGGGAATATGCAGGTGTGTTTGGCCTGTGCCTCCTTGACCTATCACTTGCTCTTCACTTGTGGTTTTCATTTAACATCCCTTCCCTTTGACATGCTGGCTTTCAGCCTGACTCTTGTGCTACCTTGAATAAGGTTTCCTTGACCCATAAATTCCAATCACGTGATTAGAAGATTTTACCAAAAAACATCCTTGTTTCCTTCTGTTTACAGCTGTGACGACTCTGAGCAGAATCCAACAGTACTGTTTCCTTCAACATAAACATGTATAAGTTCTAGTTTGTGACCTGCAAGACTAAAATACTATAGTCCTTTGCTTTCCTCTCCTTGTTTTGAAATGTGCTGTAGCGAATGTGCTATTGCTGGATAGTTCAGTGATTTGTGCATCTGATGATGATGATGATGATGATGATGATGATTGCAAAGTAATGCCTTTAAGCAAACAAAGCAGCCTGTACGTTTTCCAGCTGAGGGTTGTGAAACTTCACTACCTTTGGTTGTAAAACTGACTTTATCAAGTGAGCTGATTACAGCAGGTTGTGAAACTGACTCGATCAGGCATTCTGTAGTGAAATCATAAAGGACATGTGCTCAGAAGTAACTTAATTTTGATGCCGTTGCCCTGCTTTGCAAGTCATAAAGTGTAAAGAGGACTGAACTGCTTTGCTTTGAAAACGGTAAACATGCACAAACTGAGGTGCACCGAAAAGCATTCAAGTTGTAATGGAGAAGTGAAAGTGACAACCATGAAAGAGAAAAACAGGGAGGGGATTGCACTTTCTACACAGTGATGTCACAACCACTTTGTCAGTGGAACACTGCAAGGGATGCCAGGGGAGCGGTGAGGCAGCTTCTAGCACTCAGTGTGAAGAGCAGTGATTGGCAAAATCAGAGGCCTCCTCCATCTTAAGATTGGGACCTGTTGGACAGCAGGGCATCTGCACTCCAAATCCTGTCTTGCAGCTGTTCTGTTGTTGATGTTGATGTTTGCGTCTCCTATGGAAGGCCAGATATCATCATGGGTGGGCGGCGGGCGGCGGGGCAGCAGGGAGCGTCAGATGACGGGGGACGGCGATGGGCGGGGGGCAGATGGCGACAGACACGGGGTTGGGTGGCGATGGGCGCAGGGGGTGGCGGGCGGGCGGCGGGGGG
>JAHTLZ010000015.1:49849803-49863469 GCA_023846285.1 Phrynocephalus versicolor
GGGGGGCAGCAGGCTGGCCAGTGCCCCCTCTCCATTTTGGCACCCTAGGCAACTGCCTAGTTCGCCAAAATGGACGTGCTGGCCCTGCCTAGGATAATAAGAGGTGAGCATTGTATTCATCCATTCTCTCATTTGTTGATTTAGCTATCTATTTTTTAACTGGTTTTAACATTGAGGAGCTTTTCCTTCTGCACCAATATCTACTCAAAAACGCTGCCTCAGTTATTGGAGGGGGGGAATCCCAACTGGAATTCCCTAAATAATGGGTTTAATCACTGTCGTGTTTCCAGTGGTATGAAGTTCATGTGATTCCTTTGTTCTGTGCTCAAAGGGAGGGCAGAATTCCAACTCCACGAGCCTCTGACACATGCATAACTTCACCTTTTCCTCCAGATGCAGGAAGAAAGGTAACTTTTCTAGTAAGATAAATGTGGGGCTGTGGGATTTATTTCACACAGCTGCTGCTACAGGGATTCAGCTGAGAAAGGCCTCCACTCCATTGTGAAGCAGAAGGGAGTCGAAGTGCATTGGCACACACCACAGATCTACTCCAGCTACAGGGTTTGATAAGCTGCTGCCAGAATTCTGAAGGCAGTGGCCAAAATCTTGTTCCAAAAAAAGTGCACGCGTAGGTAGCAAGAGCATAGGGCTCTTCCTTTCCAAAGTGCTGTACTTTGTGCAAGGAGATGTCATAATAACCAGTGCTCAACTTGGTACGGGAAGAACACCACAATACCAAAGAGGGGAACAACGTGTGCAACTGCCTTGGACTCCATGTTTCCCCGACAAGATTCTGGCTGATGTGAAAACAAAGGGAAGCAAGTTCATTTTCACAAGTCCTGCTCTGCCACCTACCTCATCATGAGGTGGAAAAGACACTGAAGCTCTGATAGGCTTCAACCACTGCTCCAGGGGCAGCATCCAGATCTCTTGTCTAAGGAACAGCCTAACTAACGAAATAGCAGAATTCAAACCAACACCAGCGCACGCACGCATGCATGCACACACACACGGCAACTATCAGCCCAACAGTCATGTGGAACAGTTGTAATATGCATGAATGCATGGACTATCTCCACTGGGTAAACCACAGAGAACGCACCACCACACCGAGCATCTTCCACATCAACGCACATCTCAAGTGACACTCTGATGCAACAGTGGGCAGAAGAAAGCCGATCTAGATGTAATAGCAGGAGTCTGGGTGGTTTGACAGAGGTCAGCAAGTAGTTGTGTCTCCCAGTTCTTCAATAACAGCAACAAGAAGAGTATGACACCAACGTAATGAAGATAAATGGGTGGGTGGGTGGGTGGGTGGAATCTATGGTAACTGGGAGAATTTTGGCATATGGACAAGTGTGGAGATCCTTGTAGCGTGGTGTTTAAATGCCTGTACTGCAGCTAAAACTGTGCTCACAACCCGGGGTTCAATCCCAGGTAGTAGTTTCAAGGTTCACTCAGCCTTCCATCCTTCCGAGGTTGGTAAAATAAGTTACCAGCTTGGTGGGAGCGAGCAGCAATGTGTAGCCTGTGTAATTAAATTGTAAAGCGCCCAGAGAGTATTTGAGGTGCTAAGGAGCAGTATATAAGCAGAACGCTTTGCTTTGCTTTCATTTCTGCCATTCAGAGCAAAATTGGGGACTTACAATTCTTTCATCCCAAAGGTATGCCTTTTTCCATGAGACTCCAGTGGTGGATCCTGGGGTCCTTGTAAAGAGCACTAACTTGGGTTTGACAGCCTAAAGCCTACCCATGCCCACTCTGAGACACTGTTCATTTGTCATGCTAAGAGAGAAAAGGAAGGGGAAGAAAAGAGGCTGCCTCAGAATTTCTGTTTCAGCAACAGTGAGGTCCACTTTCAATGTGGACTTCATCACATGCAGTTTATTTTGCTAGTTGAGCATTCATTTCCTAGACACACATACCTAACATCATGACTATGAGCCTTTTTACACGACCCCTAAGATCCGCTGGTCCCTTAAATTCGGACCAGAGATCTTGGGGGTTCGTTGCTCTTCCTTCCTCCCCACGACTCCGCACTTCCTTGCTTCTGTCTGTGTGAGGGGAGGGAGGGAAAAAAAGCCTTAAAAAGGGACAAAAGAAGAAAGCCTTACCTCCGGTGCTGGTGGAAGCTTGCTCCGAGCCCCGGTCGGAGCCCTGGTTACTTCCTGGTTCCTCTTAAAGGGGCGGGAGGCAAAAAAAAAACAACAAAAAGAAGCGAGGAGAGCCCGGCAGATCCACATAAAGGACTTGTCACCTTCTGAGAGCAGGTACTTAAAAGGTGCGCTGGGTCGCACTTAGGTGGGTGGGGTCGCACTTAATTTTCTTTTAGCTCCAGAGCTGGTGGGGAAACATTTTTAAGGTCCGGAGCTTGCAGCCCTTTGCTGCGGAGCTTAGGGGTCGTGTATAAACGCCCTCTGTTATGTTTTGGGGTTTTCTCTTCTCTCTCTCCCCCCCCTCTCAGTGCAAACAATCATACTAGCTTGGGGGTTCTGGGGATTGTAGTCTGAAAAATTAGCTCCTTCTTGTGTTGGTATTCACAGCGATCAAAAACATCTGCATGCTGATCTGAAACATCTGCAGGTACAGTTCTGCCAGTGCCTCCCAATGGAGAGGGGAGATATGCTGGTTTGTACGGGATAAAATCAACAAAGTTCAATGAACAATTGAAGTGAACATCTCCTGAGATGGAGAGCCCCAGGCCAGTGAGTTCAGTCTAGGCAGGAATGTGGATGGTGTCTTCTTTGAACTGCTTTTTTGATCTTTCCATCCTAAATTCTAAGTGAGCATTCGGTGAAATCACGATGGCTTCCATTTTTTCACTAGTCATTAGTAGCAGAAACGACAATAAACAAGCAAATAAACAAGGTCTCTGCCACCGGGCTGTGAGACTCCACAAAGGTGGGCAAAAAAACAAAAGCAAAGAACTGGTGGAGCCCTTTTGCATTTGCATCACAATTACAATTCCACATGATGTGAATTAAAGTACATGTGTTGTCCCTGCAGTTACTCACCACTGGACAGCAGTGGCTGCTGCGGGGTGATGACTGAAGTGAAACCGGTGTCCAATTGTTTGGGAATAAGGAGGCTTCTTGAGAAAGCTTTTGTTCCCAGACATGGACATTACAAGGGGCGTGAATGACGTCATTTTCCATTTGCAATTTTGCCTTGTTTCCACCCACTTTTTCTGAGGGTTGGTCGGTCAATGGCTCCATTGGTTTTGGTCAGTGTTGGGGCATATAGGCTGCCTTCCATGATCCAAAACACAGTCTTTGCCTGAATAAGGGCACAAACTTCCCTGCCCAACCTACAGGTGTACCCTTGTGGAGATTCCCCAACATCTTTCTTCTCCAACTTTGTCTGGGTCTACAATGGTATTTGCATATTTGGACCTCTGGGGGAAAGCTCCATTCCTTCACCTGACAAAGAGCAAATGAGGAAGGGAAAATTTTACGCAGTTGCCTCAGCATTCTTTCTGGTAGAATTATTTACCTCTCTCCACCACTCACAGGGCAGGATGAGGAGAATGAAGCTGCCTCAGTCTCCATGTTTGGCACTGGTTCAAACGGATATCTTTCTTATTATTAATTGCTTGGTGTCTTTTAATTTTTTTTTTTACAATTTCAAACCCCTCAAGTGTGGGATTTAACACAATCTGTGAGGAGCGCCTCTCTCTCCCCACCCCCACCCACCCCCACAACTTGCCTCAGAAATGCACACACAACCTTTATTTGGACCATATTTGCACCTTTTTCTAAAGGCAGTGCACATCTTCAGTTGCCATTTTAAAAAATCTGTTAAAGAAGAACAGAGACACAAGTACTGTATCCGTATTTCTGAATTGGATTTATAGCCCGTGTCAATAGCCAGAGCAATAGGATGTATTGAGTATCGCAACAGAGTCCCAATACAGGCACTTAAAAGGCAATTGCAACAAATAAGCAACCATTATAGTGCAATAAAGCCACCATGCAGAAAGACCTTTAAAACTGTAAGTTGCCAATGTCAAAGAGACCCTGTCTGGATCAACCACCCCCCAGGGGCTGTGTTCATCTGCATAGGCAGGGAGAACGGGGGTGTCAGATTCTCAGCTGGTCGCCATGCAGAATGGCTAGCTTCGGTCTGATGTGATCCATGCTTCAATTGAACCAGAAACCATTAACCAGGCAGCAATTGCTACATCTGAACCAGAACCTGAAAAAAAAATCATTTTTGGAGCAGAACCCCCAGATTTCCTAGGGCAAGGCAAGGAGTTGTAGTCCAAGAAAGCAAAACCTGTGTCCTTTTAGGAAGGTACGCAAGTGAACTGAAAAGAGTGCCTTTGGACTGGGAAGAGCCCGGGAATGCCCTGCCAGTTGGGTCCGCCTGAAATAAATCTTCCCTCCTTCCCTTCTTCCTTTGAGACCCAAAGAGGAAGGAGGAGCAGCCAGAAGCGATCAGCTCAAGCCAGGCCAGGACTCCCGAGAAGCCCTCCCCATCTGTTCCATCTGTGCATCCAGAAGTAGACAGGGGAGCATCCCGGCTGCCATGGAGAGCATGGGAGCAGGGCTAGCTTTCACAGAGCAGCAGTCAGATGAACCCTGATGCCTCCTTAAAACTTCACGGGGCTCCAGGGTTCTCTCCTGACACTGAAAAGTGGTACAGATGATGCAGAGGTCACCTGGTATCAAGCAGCAGCCTTGCAGGATTCAAGAAGTGGAACTAAAGATGCTGTTCTAATTTGGACCTGCCTCAGATATAGGATATGCTGTATATGCAACCTTTCCAGTTCCCTCCCCTCTCTGTGTGTATCTCCAATCTCTCTCTCTCTCTCTCTCTCTCTCTCTCTCTCTCTCTGTGTGTGTGTGTGTGTGTGTGTGTGTGTGTGTGTGCATGCTTTAGATCTACCTAATAAAGTACACGCACACGCATGGAAGGAAGGGGATTGGAAAGTTTGTATTCTTGCATTATAACCTCTTGAGAATGTCCCAGCCAGATAAAACAAGCATAACCAAGGTCGGCATCAAGTCCACATCTAGGGATGAAGTGCAAGCAGGAGCATGTTTCCCGGGCACCACACTGGGGCGTGTGTATGCCAAAATGGCACAATAGTATTTGTCCTTTGTTTGTACTATTCCCTATTCCAGCAGCAGCAGCAGTGCCACCAACCACAGAGGCACAGAAAGCAAAAGCAAAGCAAAGTGTTCTGTCCGCCCCATACCACTTCAAGTAGTCTCTGGGCGGTTTACAGTTTTAATTACAGTATGGAAGACACACATTGCCCCCCCCCCAGCAAGCTGGGTACCCATTTTACCAACCTCAGAAGGATGGAAGGCTGAGTGAACCTTGAGCCTGCTACCTGAGATTGAACCCCAGGCCGTGAGCACAGTTTTACCTGCAGTACAGCTGTTTTAACCACTGTGCCATGAGGCTCCTATGTTTGTCCCTGGTGACACAGATCCTAATTGTCGGCCTGCTCTGCATACGTTTCCTGAAAGATTCCTTGAGAAAGACAAGGCAGGAAAAGGGGAAGACCAACCAAAAGATGGATTGACTCCCTAAAGGAGCTTACCAGGCTTGAACTTACAAGAGCTGAGCGGGCAGTTGAGGACAGGACATTTGGGATTCATAGAGTTGGTCTAAATCGAGGGTGACTGGACAGTCCATAACAACAACCCGCTGAGTGACCACCTGTTCACTGAGTCCCCCCCCCCACCTAGCGCAGGATTTCTACAACTGTGACTGTCCACAGGCTGTTCTTTCCTCCCAGCCTGCCTCCCTGTGTTAATTCCCACCCACCCCTTCATCTCAGGCAAATAAGGCAGTTACAGTCACAGAGACAAATACACTACGAAGTTTGTTGGCTGAGCTTTTCTGGACACCTGGTGTTGTGATGGGAGGAAGGGCAGCAAAATCAGCCTGGACACCCTTAAATCTCTTACTGCTGGCGGAGGAACTTGCTACGTTCAAAAGCGAGTTTTCCTGGTGAGGTGTTGATTTATGATCCACTTATTGCAATCCTGGGGATTCGGCCGCATATACTTTGGAAAAAGGAGTCCGGCAATTTCCTGCCTGGATCCCAGCTGGCCTGATGATGCATCAAATACCTCCACGAGGAATCTGACATCCTTCGTCTAGACCAGCTTCCCCCCCCCCTTCATATTTTGAACTTCAAGTTGCATCAGTCTCAGCCATCATGGCAACAGCTGAGAGATTTCAGGAGACAATGAGTTTGGCCTCTAGCTCTGGAGCCAGAAGGTGGGCGTTTGATTCCCCAGTGAGCCAGCTGTGAGCAGAGCCAGCCTGTGTGGCCTTGGGGAAGCTGTGCAGCCTCAGGGCACCTCCAAGAAGACGGGAATAGTAAACCACAACTACCTGTTCTCTACCTGGAAAACCCTGGGAGGGATCCCCATCCCTCGAAACGGTCCTGAGACAGCACATCATTAGCAGGACTCCCAGGGCACAAGGCTGAAGAAGCTTGGTGTAGTCCATGATAAGCAGACAATAGGTCTTCAGATGTTTGGATTTCCGACAGCTGCTACCAGCCTGGCCAGCGTACAGGGGTTTTATGACCTGACATCCAAAACACCTAGAGACCTTCCTTCTGCTCCTTTCTTATGGCCAAGACCATGTCTGCCTTCTCCATTTGTCATGCAACAATTTCAGCTGAAGCAGAAGGATGGGAGAGGTTTGTGCCAGCCTAGGTCCCAGCTGTCATGGCAATGCATTGTCGCTTGCCTGGAGTCCTAACAGACTCGGAACATGTGTGTAACGTGTGATTGCAACTCTTGAATATCTTGTTGCTGACGGGATATTATTCCCGTTAGATGTTGCTTCTCCCTGTTGTTTGTTGCTCATATTTTAGAGCTTGCAGTTGCCCACCCTGGGATTTCTATAAAAGAAAGCTATGAGAAGAGTGAGAGAGAAATCAATGCACATTTGCTCTGTGGGCATGTGCCACTAAAGGTACTAGAGTAAACAGCTGGGCAAAACATAGCTTTCCGGATGCTTTAGATTCCCACCAGCCCCTGCTAGCTTGTCCAATGGGTGGGTTTTATGAGATATGAGATCCCAAAGGATCACAGGGCAGAGCAGAACCATCACAAGACCTTTTCTTTCCACCTGTTCAATTAAAAGAGAGGAAACGGGCCTTTTGAAAAGGTGGTGCAAAAAGGACCAGAGCTGAACCTTTCAATAAAGGTTAAGTTCTGCTCTGCATAGGCCATGATGTACTGCAGATCCTTGTGCAGCTGCTCCTACAGCCACCTTGCATGGGTATATAGGGCAAAATGAAAGCCTTGTACCATGATTAGGATTCATGTTCTATAATTTTTCCTTTCTTATCTCGCTTACTGCTAGCATTGAGTGTGGGTACACTGGGTTCTAGAGATGGGCACGAAATGAATTTTTAATTCATTTTGTTATTCGTTATTCATTTCGTTACCTAACGAAATGAATAACGAACTGACCCATCAAAGAAAAATGAAACGAAGTGGAAATTTCCGCTTCATTTGTTTTGTTTTTCGTTTTCCCATAGAAATGCATTGAAGCAATGCATTCCTATGGGAGCGGTTTCCTTTGCAATTGGTGTGGGGAAACCACGGGCTTTTTCCCACCAGAAGCCAGTGCCACCAATCAGCTTTAGCGCTGGCTTTGGCGGGAAAAGGATTTTAAAAGCCCGCCCTTTCCTCCACCATTTTCTGAGGGCTCCTGCCTAGCTGTCTAGCATTGGCTGGACCCCTTTAAAAATGGCCCAGTCAGCACTGGGGAGAACCCCTGGTGGCGACTGGGCCATTTTTAAAGGGGCCCAGCCAATGACAGGGAAAAAGGGTCTCTTTAAAGGGATCTTCCCTGCAATGGATGACAGTGCACCGAGCGCCCGCTCAGCGCTGCCATTCGCTACAGGGAAGAATGTCAAAAGAGACCCCCGCTTTTCACCTCCGCATGCGGAGGCGGGAAGTGGGGTCTCTTTAAAGGGATCTTCCCCACAGTGGATGACAGTGCCTGCTCGGTGCTGCCATCTGCTGTGGGGAAAAGAGACCCTGCTCCTTGCCTCCTCGTGTGGAAGCAGAAAGAAGGGTCTCTTTGAGGTGCTGGCCCCAAGCCAGTGCCTCTCAGCTGAGGGGCACTGACTGGGGAAGCTCTTTCCCCCAACCCACAGTGGCTGGAGGGAACAGTAAGCCCCCTTCTCCCAGGCAAAGTTGCACAAGCATCACACACACACACACTACACACAAAACGAAAAACGAATCAACGAATCAACAAAACAATTTTTTCAAAACATTCATTTAAAATGAAACGAACTGAACCCTAAAATGAACCGAACCAAACCAAATCACCATTTTTTTCGGTTTGTGCTTGTTTGTTTGATGTGAGTTTTTGGGCTGTGTTCTGGGAATCAGTAGTGTTCTGGGTCAGTGGGTGGGGTTTGCAAGGGGTCAGTGGGTGGGGCTTGCTATGGGGGCAGGGGCAGGTAGCAGCTGGCCTCCCACACATTCTCAGCTGCCAAATCTGGCCCTCCTTCCAAAAAGTTTGGACACCCCTGCCCTAAACTCTGGGGCAGTGTAAAACAGTCCAGCCCTGAGATCTACCCCACACGTTATGGAACAGAAAGGAATCGGTGTCATCCTACAGGCCGAACAGCATAAACGAGATGCCCTTCAAGTGAGAAAATGGCAGCAGCCTTCCCTGGACTGGCTGGTTTCAGCCTCTAAACGCAGAACAGCAAGTCTAGACAGGATGGGTCACTTGGCTTCCCAGAGATCCGTCTTGCTGCCTGGCTTGCTCTCCCCCCCCCTTTTCTTCATAGCTTTCTATGGCTGGAGCTCTGCAAGAGAGTTTTGGCAGCGGCGGGAACATCCCTGCTACCTCCCCTGAGAAAACACACGGGCGTGTTTGTGTTTGCTTGACCCCTGGCTTCTCGGGCTTGGGATGCAGGCCAGCCCTGTCGTGCGAGGGAAATCCCTGCCACACACAGAGAGAGCAGCAAGCAAAGAGGGGTCTCTGTTCGGAGCGCAGCACCTCTCCCGCCTCCTGGGCGCCAGGCAGATGCAGAAGAGAGGCGGGGGGGGAATCCCCCAAAGCCAAACGGTTGTGAAGAGCCGGCAACATGTTCCAGCTGGGCTTCTCTGTAGTTTTTAAGAGCCTCAGTGTCGTTTTCCCCCTTTTGGGCTGTTCTCTTAACCTTCCCTGTGAGGAGAGCTTCAAGGCATGAAGGGTATCTCAGAAATCTAAGTAGGTGTCCACGTCAGAATCCCACTTGGCGAAGGCCAGCAACCTTTTTCTTTCTTATGCATGCCATCGGTACACATGTTTCCGTGTGTAACTCCTGATGACCTTGTGTTGAGCACAAGGGAGGCCAAAGCTACAAGTATATTGTCTCCCACTTGAGCAAATGAGTGTTTTGGCAGGCAGGCAGGTATTTATTCACATTCATTGGTCCATTGGTCCATCCATCCTTTCGTTTACTTGCTCATTCAACAAATGAACAAGGTATCTAATCCCCCCCCGACTCTGATCTTTGTATTGTCTTTATTGGTTTATTTTTCCGTTATGAATTCGTCTTTGTCTATCATTGATGTTACTTACCCATATTTTTCTGTCTATAAGATGCCCCCATATATAAGATGATCCCCACTTTTCCAACCCAAAATTACAGTTTTGCAACGGTGTGGTTCTGTCCTTGGCTTACTTCCGTGTATAAAACAACCGTCAATATTTAGTCTAACAAATTTAGACAAAAATATAGTCTCTTCCCTCAGTGTATGAAAATACGTGTATGTTCTGGAAAAAGGAAGGTACTTCATTACAAGTAATGAATGAAATGAATAACTGTTCCCTCTTCTGCCGTATATGTAAATATATACAGAGAGGATAATAGCAAAGTTTTAAGTACCATAATGGGTTGATATGTTAATGCTAGAATTAGAGATGGGCACCAAACAAAAAACAAAATGCTGTTTCATGATTATGAAATGAAACAATAGAGAATATTTTGTGATGAAACAAAACAAACCACCTTTTTTTGGTTTGAGAAACGAAATGGGGGAGCTTCCTCAAGCTCTTCCCTGTAAGCCCCCCAAATGTAGAGGGATTTGAGATTTAGTGGGCTAAATAATTCAACTGTAAAGAGCCCCCACCAGCAGTAATTGGAAAAGTGTTGTGCATGCACTGGCAATAGGTCAATTTATTACTTCCCCTTGCTTAACCCCTATATTGCCAGTGCACACCATTCAACACTTTTGCATTTATTTATTTATTTATTTATTTATTTTTACAACTTATATGCCGGCCACTACCCAAAGGTCTCTGGGCGGCTTCCAATCAAAGAATTAAAACAGTTAAAAACATCAAATAACAATAAATAATTAAAACAATAATAAAAACCTTATACTACACACTACAATTGCCATCAGAAGACCCACAATCTAAATTGTATCAATTAAAAAACTTCTGGAACAGGGAGGTTTTTACCTGGCGCCGAAATGTCATCAGTGTTGGTGCCAGGCGGATCTCACTTGGGAGGGCATTCCATAGCTTGGGGGCAGCTGCCGAGAAGGCCCTGTGTCTGCAAGCCATCCCTCTTACCTCCTTGAGGGATGGCTCTTTCAAGAGGGCCTCCTGGCTCGATCTTATTTGCCGGGTAGGTTCATATGGAAGGAGGCGGTCCTTCAGGTATCTAGGTCCTAAGCCATTTAGGGCTTTATATGTCAAAACAAGCACTTTGAATTGGGCTCGGGCAGCAACTGGTAACGAATGTAGGCTACTTAGAATTGGCATGATGTGATCCCTAGCAACCCCACCGATTACCAGCCGCGCCACATGATTCTAAACCAGTTGCAATCGCCGAACCATCTTCAAAGGCTGCCCCACGTGGAACGCATTGCAGTAATCAATACGGCATGTTACCAATGCATGTGTAGCAGTTATGAGACTCTGTTTGTCCAGGTAGGGGCAGAGCTGGCATATTTTCCACAGCTGAGGGAAGGCACCCCTGGCCACCAAGTCCACCTAGGCTTCCACAGTTAGACTGGGGCCCAGGAGCACCACCAAGCTGCAGACCCTGTTTCTTAGGGGGAGTGCAACCCCATCCAGGACAGGAATATGGCCCTCTAACCTGTCCAGCGAAGCACCCATTAACAGCACTTCCGTCTTGTCTGGATTGAGTTTCAATTTGTTAACCCTCATCCAGTCCATTATCTGGCCCAGACATGAGTTCAGCACAGAAACCGCCTCACCTGGATTGGTGGAGAACGGGAGGTAGAGCTGAGTATCATCAGCATATTGCTGACTCCTCAGCCCAGACCTCCTGATGACCTCTCCCAGTAGTTCCATGTAAATGTTGAACAGCATGGGAGACAGTATAGAGCCCTGAGGAACCCCATGACATAAATGCCACTGGGCAGAGCAACTGTCCCCCAGCACCACCTTCTTGACGTGGTCAGCCAGGAAGGAACGGAACCACCGCAAAGCGGTGCCTCCAACTCCCAACCTGGCCAGCCTGTCCAGAAGGACACCATGGTCGATGGTGTCGAAAGCTGCTGAGAGGTCCAGGAGTATCAACAGGGTTGCACTCCCCCTGTCTCTCTCCCGGCAGAGGTCCTCATACAGGGTGACCAAGGCAGTCTCTGTACCAAAAACCATCCTGAAACCAGATTGAAATGGATCCAGAAAATCAGTTTCATCCAGCAGCGCCTGGAGTTGCCTGGCCACCACCTGCTCCAACACCTTGCCCAAATAAGGGAGCTGGTCAGTAGTTAACCACCAGCCCTGGGTCCAGGTTAGGTTTTTTAAGGAGTGGTCTAATCACCACCTCTTTCAAGATGGTGGGGACCACTCCCTCTCTCAAGGAGGCATTAACAACCTCCTGGACCCAGGTGCGAACTCCCCTGGCAGATCTTTCAATTAGCCAAGAAGGGCAAGGGCCGAGTGGTGTAGTGGTAGCATGGAGTGGTCCAGATCCTCCATCGTATTTCTCGGTTGAAGAAAGTCCTGGACCACCCGAAACAGCTCTGCTGGATAGCGCTCTGAAGAAGCAATATGGTTTGTGAAATACTGCCTTTTCGCAAACCGTATCGCCAAGGAATAGGCCCGATAATGGGCTCTAAGCCGTGTTCGATCAGACTCACAGTGATATTTTCTCCACTTGCACTCCAGCTGTCTCCCCACCTGCTTCATTGCCCCCAGCTCAGATGTATACCAAGGAGCTGTCTGGGCTCTGCGTAAGGGGAGAGTGAGCTTAGGTGTGATCGTGTCAACCGCCCAGGACATTTCTCTATTCCACAAGGTGACCTGAGTTTCAACAGGAGTGCCGACCATATCAGACGGATAATCCCCCAGAGCTTTCAGGAAACCATCTGGATCCATTAGTCTCCGAGGGAGGATCATCTGAATAGATCCCCCATCCTTGCAGAGGGTAGAAGAAGCTAATAGCCTAAACTTGACCAGAAAGTGGTCTGACCATGACAATGGAGTCAGGACCAACCCCTCCACATCCAAACCACCATCCTCCAATCCCGTTGAGAAGACCAGGTCTAGAGTATGGCCCTTCTCATGCATTGGGCCGTTGACATATTGAGTAGAGATGGGCACGACTTGAAAAAAAAATTTTTCGAGTTGTCGTTAGTCGGGCCGGTTCCGTTCCGGCTCGTTTCCGTTTTTTTGCGAAAATTCACAAAAATTAGTCGGTTCGTTTTTTCATTTTTTCATTTTCGTTAGTACTGGTATTTGGGGGGGGTAGCGGGCTCCTGGAGGCACCTCTGTGGGGTGGGTGCCTCCTCTGGCCCGCTAGGAAGGGAAAGCGGGCTCCTGGAGGCACCCATGGGTGCCTCCTATCCTCACCCACTAGGAAGGGGAAGCAGCAGGCTCCTGGAGACCCCTCAACATGGGGGTCTCCTCTCCTCACCTGCTGCTGCAAAATGGCATGCATAGCCATATGGATATGCATACCACTATTGCAGACAGTGAGACCAGTCCACTGGTACGACCCTCCATCAAGGACTGGGTCGCACCTGCCATGTCCCACAAAGAAGGGAATCGTACTTGCGTGTAGTGCAATGCAAGTAGATCTGGCTATGGGTTAAGGTGGGTTAGTGCAAGGGCTAGGGTTAGGCTACTGACGGGTAAGGTTACGGTGGGCTAGTGGGTTGCACCTCTGGGTGCCTCTCTGACCCACTAAGAAGACAGTCTGTGACGTATGGGTAAGGAGTCAAGGATTAGGGTTAGGGTTAGGGGGCTAGGGCAGGTTTTAGGGGGCTTTTTGGCACATCCCAGAAGTCTCCATGGCTAAGTGGCCATGCGATTGGTGGGATGGCTCCAAAAATTTGCATGGTCGTCCACTCCCACATGGCTGGTCACTCGGCCAGCCCATAATTGCGCAGGTGTAAATAAAATAAAATAAAATAAAATCAATGGAGGACAGAGGAGGAGAGGAGAGACATTTTGTTGCAAGAAAAAACCCACTGGTACTGTGAAAAATCTGGCAGTTGATAAATTTCCGCGTGTTTCTGTTGTGCTTGTGTGTTTTTGGACCACGATTTCAAAAACAATATTGCGTTCGCCGCCCCATTTTGGATCCCCCGCCCGCACCGCATGGCATGGCGACTCGAGTCCGGCTGCCCAGGACGGGGGGGGGGAGGCCAGGACCCCCCCTCCAGAAACAAACCATCCCTCCGGTAGGTGCCCTGAG
>JAHTLZ010000015.1:49870397-49887970 GCA_023846285.1 Phrynocephalus versicolor
ACATACATACATACATACATACATACATACATACATACATACATACATACATACATACATACATACATACTCATTCACTCCATCTTTTTGCCAGTAAAGTGAGACAAGGCAACATGTAGCAGTGTCCACCTAAAAGGACAAATGTATTTAAACTCACTGTAAATAAAAGTATAGACATTAAAATAACAGAGTGTTTAAAAACATCATTAGTCAAAACAAGTAAAACGTTGTCCAGCAGCTCACAAAGCTGGCATGCATGCTTTGATTAACTGTGTTTAGAAAAAAACATTAAACTGTGGTTTCTCTAACACCACACAAACAAGCTCTACTCTTGCTGCTTCTGAAGCATCCATGAGGAAGAGGTCAGAATCTTAAAAAAAAAAAAAATTAACTGTGGTTTAGGGCATGGGCAAATACTGGTCCTCCAGTTCCAACCCACCCCAACCAGGGAACAGCTGTAGGGCTTTTCCCACCCTTGGTTTAGGGAAATAAACCAATCAGATCATTGCAGACAATCCTAGTTTATTTCCCTATATAATAATCATGTGCCATCAAGTCAGTTTTTCAGGGTTCTCCAACTACAGGGTACTCAGAAGTGGCTTACTGTTCCTTTCTTCTGGGAGGTACCCTGGGACTGTGCAACATGCCCAAGGCCACACTAGTTGGTTTTAATCAGAGAAGACCCAACGGGGAATCAAACTCCCAAGTACTGGCTCTGTAGTCAACCACTAAAGTAAAACTATAGAGCCAGCTCTTATTTCCCTATACAGTGGACCCTCGTATAACAAACAGTTTGTATAACATAAAATCTGTACAACATTAAAAAATTCCGGAGATAGGGGAAATTTGCCTAACAGAGGTACAGGTAGAGATGTTGGCACCAGATCATAAGAGAACTTATGTGCCTCTCTGAATTGCAGGTGGAGAGGAGAAATGTTCCCCTAGATCAAATTGTCAACATTGGTTTTAAAGATAAAAGAGCTCATCTGAAGTCTGGAGCTGACCAAACCAGGGAAGATAGTTTGTGGCCCTCTGTAAGGATAGTGTTTAGCATTGTGGGTTGGAGCACCGAGCTATGGAACCAATGGATGGGAGTTCCAGAAAAGACACGGAACAGAAGCCAACTGTGATCATCAAGAGGATGTATGGCTGATGGGGTTGCATGCCCTGCCACTTGTATGGCCTTGTGCAATATGTGTAGGACTGGAGTGCTACCGAAGGAAGGCCAAATAAAACCCCTTTGGAAACGCTTGGGTTGGTCGCCATAATTCACAGCTGACCTGCTGGCACATGGTTGTTATTCTATTTGTTCCTGAACTTCCGTACTAAGCATTCTTCACCATAAGCTATGCTGGTTATGGCTGATGGAAACTGAATTCCGGCAACTTGGACATAAGTTGCCAGTCATCCAGCAAACTTCCCGTCATCTCCTGTTCCTTCTCCACTTCAGTCTCTTTTAAACTGGGTTTGATCTTCCATGGTACCCCTGTGCCCTACACTTCAGCCAGTGGAGCTGTTCTCCACCGGGGTCCTGAGAGGTCTGATGCTTAAAAGGCTGTGCTCTGAGCGATGCCCCTCTGAAATCAAGATGGGCTAAACATAGCTCCTTTCTCCGTCTTTCCCACTGCCTGCCCCCCCCCCAAAAAAAATAGGAGGAGGAAGCCAACATCTCATTAGGGCCTTCTCTTTAAACAAGCAACCATGTGGAGCTAATCAATATAAACAGTCCACCAGCGGTAACAAAACAGGGGCAGGAAGAAGCAGGCAGAAGTTTGGTTGAGATCAAATGGAGGGCAAAGGGGCCACAGAAGGGGGGGGGGTGAGAATACAAAGTAGGGAAGCAGACAACTGAGAAAAGATTTGGCTTTGGGGACTGGGAGGGGGCAACATTTCACCTCAAACAGTGTAGGTCAGCCCCCCCCCCAGCCACCATCTTGTGTCATCATCTTCAGCCAGCATGGCCAATGAAGAGGTGGAGAACAACCTATTGCAGCAGTAACTAGCAGGGGAAACCCTCAGGCATTGACTCCCAACCTTGAGTCCCCCAATGTTCTTGAACTAAAACTCCCAGTAGTTATGTCAGCTAGGATTTCTGGGACTTATAATCCAAGAACACCTGGGGACCCAAGGTTGGGACCCAAAGATACAGAAGTGCCTATCTGAAAGCCACTTTTACTGTTGTGATTAGCAAACACCTAAACGCTCAAAGCAAAGAGTATCAAATCAATGGACCATGCAGTGGTGTTGACCCACCCAATTCTCATTGATTCAATGTGATTGATTCATACTCTTCTAATATGATTTAGTACACTAAGCAACAGGGTTTTGATTAGCATGCTATAAAGCTTAAAAACTGCTGATATGCTTCCTCAAAGTACTCTCTGGGTGATTATTTAATTATGGAGGCTTATATAACTTCCCCACATTCCCCCCAGTAAGCTGGATATTCAATTTACTGTCCTTGGAAGGATGGAAAGCTGATTTGACCTTGAGCTGGCTACCTGAACCTGTTGAGATCAAACTCAGGTCATGAGCAGAATCTTGACGACAGTACTGCAGTTTAACCACTAAGCCACGAGGCCCTTAAACCACCATTAAACAATTTAAAATTCTTTAAACAATGCTGTTGGTAGATACAGATAACCTCTCACATGCTGGTAATGTATGTGAAAGGCTGTATCCCAGGTCCAGGACGGCAATATTGTCTCTTACCTTTTAAAAAAAAGGGTGTTTTCTAACAGGCACACAATTCTTTCCTGGATGATTGCCATTCCTATGACATGCCTAGATGGTCTAAATCTGGTTGGTTGATCCATTTCAGAACAACAAGCAGATCAAAATAGTTCTTAGGATCATGTCTGTGAGTTTATCTGCAAGCTGTGTCATGCCAACTTGACTTATTTTTCTCGAGTGATTGAAACGTTTTATTGCTCGTCCAAACAGCTTCGTCATTCTGAGGAAATCTAGTTGCGAGTAGAGATGGGCACAACCAGAAAAATTTACATTTTGATTTTTCGTTTGTCGCAACGGGTCCGTTTCGTTCCGTTTCCATTTGTCGCGAAATTTTTTGAAAATTTTTCGGTTCGACGTTTCGTTCGTTGTTTGTCGTTTATACCGCGATTTGACTTCCCAGAGCATGGGGGCGTCCCGCAATGACCGAGAGCAGGCGGAAAACACTTTAAACTGGGTGATGAATAATATATTTAATAAATATATCATAGCATAAGACTGCACCCTATGCAATAAAGCAAACAAAGTGGGCAGAATGCAATATTCTTTTTTTCTCTTGGTCAACACTGACTGAACTGGCCACCCTACTTGGTCTGGCTGCCTGTTATACTTTTTTTTGTTTTGTTTTGAATTGAAGCCTTTATCCATCCCATTTCCCCTCCACCTCTCAGAGGCAGCAGGAGACACAGTATTCCGTTCCTCCCCCAAATCTGGATCAGGGTCTACTCTACTCCTCTCAATGTCCCCTCCCCATGACAATCCTTTTAAAGCCAAGCAAATGCCACCCTGGTCAACTAGCGGTCAGAGATTCAGATGCTTAACCCTCCCCACACACACACACACACTCATCCGGAAGAGTTCCCCTCAATATCTGGGGGAATCATCGCCATTCGCCACTGTTGGAGTGTCCCGAGGAGCCTGGTGCGCTCATGGAAGTGGTCTCGGTGTTGTCTCAGGTGGCTGCGGGCGGAGGCTTCCCTCCTGCTCAGCATGATCCGGAGGACATGTGGGCCTACCTTCTGCTGCTCTTGTCTGCTTAAAGCCACGAAGCCAGAACGGCGGGGAACAACAGGGAGGGATTCTTTCAGCCCCTACTTTGGAAGCCAGTTTTCACTACCCAGGAGAACAGTACCACCAACCCAGTGGAGACACAGAGTCCATGCATGCACGCAGAAAAGAAGCCACGAAGCCAGAACAGCGGGGAACAACGAGGAGGGATTCCTTCAGCTGCCTCTTTGGAGGCCAGTTTTCAATACCCAGGAGACCACTTCCACCAACCCAGTGGAGACACAGAGTCCACGCATGCATGCAGAAAAGGCAGAATGGTGGGGAACAACAGGGAGGGATTCCTTCAGCCCCTACTTTGAAAGCCAGTTTTCAATACCCAGGAGACCACTTCCACCAACCCAGTGGAGACACAGAGTCCACGCATGCAGCAAAGAAGCCAGAACGGCGGGAAACAAGAGGGAGGGATTCCTTCAGCCCCTACTTTGGAGGCCAGTTTTCAATACCCAGGAGACCACTTCCACCAACTCAGTGGAGACACAGAGTCCATGCATGCATGTGGAAAAGCCACAAAGCCAGAACGGTGGGGAACAACAGGGAGGGATTGTTTCCGGCCTGGAAGTTTTCTCTCTCAACAAAGCTTTCAGGGAGGAGACCAGTTCAGGGAGGAGACCCGACTGAAACTTGTGGAAGGTGCCTCGACTTTTTATGCCCTCTGGCACATCCAGAAGTGTCAGTCAAAACCTGGCCATGCCATTGGTGGAATTGTTCAAAAAATTTACATGGTCCCATCTCATGCCCAGCCCACATGGGGAGGTCTAAAAAAAAAAGAAATAAAATAAAATAAAATAAAATCAGTGCGACCTTTTACTGCTATAAAAAACCCACTGCTTCTACTATAAAAATTCAGGCATTTAAAATACATAATTTTCACATGTTTCTGTTGTGCTTTGGTGGGTTTTTGGACCACGATTTACAAAGAAAAATTGTGATCACCATTTTGGATCGCCCCCCCCCCACTGCATGGCATGGCGATGAGGATGATGCCCCCCCAGCCTGGTGCCAGCAGCCCAGGACAGGAGGGGGGGAGGCCGTGGACACCCCCCCGAACTACCACTCTGGTAGGTGGCAATTGGCAAAGCCTCAGGCAGGCATATTTTCGCCTGCTTTTTTGGCCCGGAGGGAGTCGGGTTTTTTTTTTAAAAAAAACTTTTAAATATTTTTTCTGAGCTTGCTTGGCATCATGCGATCGCCGCGATGCCACAAACGGAAACGAAAAACCCGACCTAATTTTTCTTTTTTCGGTTCAAGTTCGAGTGGTAACGGCTTAATTACCGTTACCGTTTCCGTTACCTACGGAACCGAAAAAAACGGTAACGGAAACGAAAATTTCGCCGCTCCATGCCCATGTCTAGTTGCGAGTCCTCCTTTTTATAGTTCACTTTGACCTCTTGTCACCCTGAAGTAGGCTCATAAGATGAAAAATGGCCTGAATAGGCTTGTTAGGTAGACAACAGTCTCAATAGCCTTAAGGTGAACAATGGTCCAAAGTGCTGAAACCCATAAACTATGGGTCGTTAGTTATGGCCTTGGTGGTGAAGGATCAGTTTGTCCATGAGCCGTTTCCTCTTCGGAGGAACCCCACTTGATTTCCGAAACCAGGGGTGAGAAACCTGGTGGGTCCAGGGTTTGATTGCAATGATCTGCCACTGAAATGTGATAGCATGGGGGAGGGGGTTGAAGTGCATCCTTATGTCTGCACATGCAGGTCACAGGCTACAAGTTGCCCACTTTCACTTTACACAAGCCTTGCCCAAGCCATAATGGAGGGCAGACGAAAGAGGAGGGAAGCCGTTTCCACAACAAGCTTCTCCCCTAACCTGTGGTCATATTCAGAGGCTGTTATGCTCAGAGGTTACATGCATGTACATTCCCAGTGCATGAGCCAGCCACTTTTTTTTTTTTGCAGGATCTGATTTTACAGAGCCAGGGTGGGGAACCTTAAGCCCTCCAAATTGTTTTGTCCTACAACACCCAGGATCAGTAAAGCAAAACACCTGGAGGGGAAAAGTCTCCCCACATCTGCTACAGAGAGGGCTGATGGATGGTGAAATTGCAGATAGGACCTACCATGGCAACCTCCTCCTCCTCTCAACCTATGTCTTGAATCATTCCAACTTGATAATTTAGGCTAAAAATGACCTTCAGCTTCCTGTAATAACATGGCTTATGCCTGTTTTCCAGGTACAGCCATAGGGGGCACTAGAATCATCACCCCCAAAGGCACATACTGTAGAGACAACTGTATAAAGTATTAAACGCCTGCCAGATCCATGCTTTCTTTGGCTTTAGCTGTGTGCACACGCTGCCCTCGTGTGGCCAGCAGCAGGAATTCTGGATCAACGCACAGATTCAAGGCCATTTGAACTCCCTAAGGACATGCGTCCCAGAGGGACTTCCATGTACAGAGTTTTACTCTTTTCAAAAGAACTGATGGTAACAGCCCTTGCCTTCTGGCTTTGCCCAGCCATGGCAGAACTGAAGCCAATCCTCTGCTCTTCATTAGAGAGCAGTTTAAGCTCATTGTTTCTCTGCCTTATTCATACCTTATGGGTTCTCTGAGGCATGCAGCATTCATAGAGAGGAACTCTGGAAAAGGGCCATAAAGCAAAGAGCTATAGAGCAAAGAGCACAGCAATAATTGTTTACCTGCCTTAAACATCCCTGAGTTTGACACCCTTCAGATAAAGAGGCCTCCTCACTCTTGATTCCATAAAAACTATTAAGGGTAAATCAATCTTTGATCCACAGCTGTATAGATCTCCATGTTTTGCCACTGTTCTCCTCTGCCCTTGGCTTCTCGGTTGCTTATTTAATTCAAACCCACTGTCTGGGTTTGAATGCTACAAGGTATTCTCTCTCTCTCTCTCTGGGTGACTGTGTACTTCTCACGAGGTTCGCAATGAACTTTTCCAGTGAAAATTCAGTGCAAAAGTTTAGGATGCTTTAGAATCCAGGGTTTGAGTGGTGGGAGGAATAAGGCCCACCAATTCAAAAACCCTTGACACCTCCAAGCCGGGTGGCGGTTGTGCCGATTTTCACTCTTTAAAGCAGAGACATGGGGAAATTGTCTCTTTTGCTTTCACTCATGTTTGTCCATTTGGCCTCTCAAGTTCCGTCCATTCTATTTCTTGGGAAAACAGAATTCTAGGAAATCTTTATTAATAACAACAGCAAAACCTAAACTGAATGTTTGAGATGACATGCACCAGAATGCCTCACTAATAGCTATGCTAAAGTGTTCTGCTTATATACTGCCCCATACCACTTCAAGTAGTCTCTGAGCGGTTTACAGTTTAATTACAGTATGCAGGCTACACATCCCCCCCCACCCGAGCAAACTGGGTACTCATTTTACTGACCTCAGAAGGATGGAAGGCTGAGTCAACCATGAGCCTGCTACCTGGGATTGAACCCCAAATCGTGAACACAGCTTTACCTGCAGTATAGGCATTTAACCACTGTGCCACGGGGCTAACCAGGATTCACAAGCATGGTAAGATTAAAAGTGCCTGGAGAGCCACAGTTACCCACCTGTGATGCAGATACAGGTTTAACCCTTATTCTGTAACATGGTCCAGGAATTATTCTGCATTATGCCACAGCCCTCTTAACCATTATTGCCTAGAAAGATTGCCTATTTAACTTAATGAGAGGTAAATTTCACAGTTCAAATGATAATATAACAAAGCAAAAGCAAAGTGTTCTGATTATATACCGCCCCATACCACTTCAAGTAGTCTCTAGGTGGTTTTACAATTTTTAATTACAGTAATGCAGGCTACACATCCCCCCTCCCAGAAGCTGGGTACTCATCTTACGACCTCAGAAGGATGGAAGGCTGAGTCAACCTTGAGCCTGCTGCCTGGGATTGAACTCCAAGTCTTGAGCACAGTGTTAGTTGCAGTGCAGGCATTTAACCACTGCGCCACAGGGCTCTTATGACCTTTCTGGCTCCTGTTCCATTCCTTAAACTGAGGTAGATTTAGGACTAGCTCCCTAAATTCTTAGTACAGTGATGGCGAACCTATGACACGGGTGCCAAAGGTGGCACTCGAAGCCCTTTCTGTTGGCACCCGACATCGCCCCTTCATAGCCACCTGTATACAGGTTAAATTACTGTATTGGCACTTTGCAAAAAAAATTACCAGCATGTGGGTTTTGGCAGTTTGGGCACTCGGTCTCTAAAAGGTTCGCCATCACTGCCTTAGTACGTAACATAATTCAATGTAATTATCAGCTATATTTCTTTGTTTGCATATAAATTAAGCACATACACGAGGAGGCAAGTGTATGTATGTATGTATGTATGTGTGCGTGCATGCGTACACATACAGACACAATGTGTGAGATAATGAGCAAAATTATAGATGAGGAGGCAGGAGGGTTCAGTGTTTCCTCCTCTACTGAGCCAGCTATTTACTCTCCTCTGCTATCCAATGGGCGTTTCTCCCTCAGAGAAATGTTTGGGTTTGTTCCTGGGGATCTCCTCTACCAAGCATAGCAAAACCTCTGAGCAGTGCTTCAGATCAATAGGATTGCTAACGATGGGAGGAAAGTGGAAAATGGCTGCTCAGGACTACCCCCAGAATTATCTCTCAGCTATTGGGGCATTGAGTGTTTCTCCTACCATCAGTGCTCAGAAGACCTTGGGGGGTTGTCATCATGTGCCCCTCAATTTTACCCTCACGGTTTTGAGAGGTGACTTAAGGAAGGAAGGAAGGAAGGAAGGAAGGAAGGAAGGAAGGAAGGAAGGAAGGAAGGAAGGAAGGAAGGATGGATGGATGGATGGATGGATCTTAGTTTCTGTAGGATGCCCAGTTATTATGGAGACATCTGAATGGGGGGCCATGCACAGGACCTCCAATTTGGCTTAAAAGCCAATTCAACACTTTGGTGTGGATCCTGATTTGGTCTGTGCTATTCTAGGCCCTGCCTGGCGTAATTTGGGTCCCAGATCCAGATTTATTTGTAAATTCAGATCACCAGGTCTTCTGCTGACTTACATGGGAAAACCAGAGCAGTTCTGATCTTTTTAATTTTTGCATTTACCCTTGTGAAAGTTGGCAGCCTGATGGACCCTGAAGAGATGAGCAAATGTGCTAAATTCCAAATGGCTAGGGTTTTTACATACTGGGCAACTTTGATGTTTGTTCCCTGGGACTTCTGTGACTCTAGTGAAACTTTAGCCTCAGTTTGCATGTTATGGCTTTCAGTGAGCAAAACCCAGGCCCTCTCCTTCCTGCCTCCACATAGTCTCTGCTTCCACTGCCCAATTTTAGACACCAGAGTCACTAAGTCAGGTCATATAGCCATTGGTTTGCCTGTTAATTGAATCTGCCCGTTCTGGTTAGATCTGGATTTCATACGAACCAGTCCGGAGCAGGACAATTCAGTACAGAATTCCAGATTGCAGCAAAGCTGATGCATAGCCCAAATCTGTACTCAGTCCACATGTGAACTGGGGGGCCATTTGATATCTGCAGACACAATGGCAGGTCGGTCACACCACAGCCGTTCTTGAATAACTAAAGGCTGTTCTTGAATAACTAAATAACTAAAGTGGAATTATTTCAGGAACCATACACAGTGCCAGTGTAGCTGGTGAGCCCATTATGTCAAGGGCAGCCTTCTTTGGCCAAACATAGATGCATGCAGCTCAAGGTTGCTCATGGGGTAGTTGTGCTAGTGCTGAGGTGAAACTTCCACCAGCACATTAAACAACAGATTGCATGACTGCTTGCTCAAGTCCATAGTGCAACTCTTTGTTCCGGGCATGACAGCAAGCACAGTTGCACTGGTGTAACTTTATGTCAATCTGGTACAAACAGGACACCAGCCACTTAAAAAAAAACATTACCCATTGCTAAGGACCTGAAAGAGCTGCCTAGATGCCATAAGCACATCCGATCTTGCTTGATTTCAGAAGCTAAGCAGGGTCGGCCCTGGTTAGTACTTGGATGGGAGACCACCAGGGAATACCAGGCACTGTAGGCGCCTGGAGTAGGAACTGGCAAACCACTCCAGTATTCCTGCCAAGAAAACTCCATGGTCATGTGGTCACGAAGAGTCGGTCACGACTGTAACGACACAGCACACACACAAGGACCTGAAAGATGTGTACCATTTATGACATTTTGGGAAAAGGAAATGCTGTCCATTGCCACTTGAAAGAATCCGATTCCCTGCCCCCTCCCCCGCCCCCCCTCCAGAGCCTTAAAAGGGTACAAATGGAACAACAAGAGATGTGTGTGTTCCCCTTTGTTGTGGCACTTGTTTTTCAATGAAGGGAAACAGAACTGAATGGAGGACATTTGTTTCTGTTCAGCTTCTCTGAAGCAAATGAACACACTGTATATATTCCCAGGAGTACAATTAACCCTGCTGGAGATTTTAATGGCAGGGTAAGGTAGGGAGAAAAACTGGAAATTGACTGCATTCTATGTTGGTCACTTGGGAAAATGCCTGGACTGAAACTACTGCCCCTCAATTATTGAATATCTACTGCTCAGTAATCCAGAAACATAAACGTGGCTTTCTTTAGGCTTTTGGATTGGAGACATCCTTCTCCTGCAGCAAATGAGGACACGGTGCCTGGTCTAAGATGTTTTGGGACGGATGGAGGACCAGCAACGGTAAACTGCTCTTCCACCTTGAAAAAACTGCTTATGGCTTCCAGAAACCACCAGAGAGCTGTCTGCACTACATGGGAAATTCTGGAAACTGCAGCGCAAAACATTTCCAAATTTTGACAAGCAGCTTTGTCGATTGCAAAATAGTTCACTTTTGTTGGGAAATTGGCCATAAGAAGGAAACAATGGGCTTCATTTGCATGTTGATCCCGCAACCATTGGAGCCATGAAGCAGGCACTTCAGCAAAGAGAATGGTTCATCACCTTGTATCTCTGAAGCTGCTGATCTCCTCTCTTACCGCTTTTGCACATTTAGCTGCAACCTTGGATCAGTCACCAAGCGCAACCTGAAGCAGCAACCAATTCTGGCTTCCTGATAAGTGTACCTCTTGCAGACCTATGAATGCAAAGATGTCCAAAAAGGAAGAAAGATATCTGCTGGGACAAAGAGTAGATGAGGTAGGATGGGAATTGCAACATAGGGCCTTTTCACACAACCCCTAAACTCCGCGGCAAATGGCTCCCAGCTCCGGAACTTAAAATTGTTTCCCCACCAGCTCCGGAGTTTACAGAAAATTAAGTGCGACCACGCCCACCTAAGCGCGTCCCAGCGCACTTTTCAGGTACCTGCTCTTCGGGGGTGAAAATCCCTGATGCAGATGTAACCTAGTGAGTGCCGGGCTCTCCTCGCTTCTGTTTGTTGTTTTTTTGGCCCCCCCCCCGCCCCTTTAAGAGACAAGAATCAGGACGACGATGGGGCTCGGGGTGGCTTCAACCGGCAGACGGAGGTGAGCCTGCATTCTTTTATCCCTTTTTTTCTCCCTCCCCTCACGCAGACAGGGCCAAGGAAGTGCGGAGGGGTGGGAACACAGGAAGAGCAACGAACTCCCAAGATCTCTGGGCCGAATTTAAATGGACAGCGGATCTTAGGGGTCGTGTGAAAAGGCTCATAGAATAGGTAGAGAGCTAGTACAGGAACACCTGGAAACATTAAATGAATTTAAGTCTCCTGGGCCAGATGAATTACACCCAATGATATTAAAAGAACTAGCTGAAGTAATTTCAGAACCATTGACAACAACCTTTGGGAAGTCCTGGAGAACAGGGGAAGTCCCCATCGATTGGAGGAGGGCTAATGTTGTTCCCATCTTCAAAAAGGGGGAAAAAGAGGACCCAAATAATTACTGCCCAGTCAGCTTGACTTCAGTTCCTGGAAAGATCCTAGAGCATATTATTAACCAGGCAGTCTGTAATTATTTAACAAACAATGCTGTCATTACAAGAAGTCAACACGGGTTTCTTAAAAACAAGTCATGCCAGACTAATTTGATCTCTTTCTTTGATAGAATTACAGGCCTGGTGGATGAGGGGAATGCTGTGGATATTGCTTATCTGGACTTTAGCAAGGCCTTCGATAAGGTTCCCCATGGTATTCTTGCTAAGAAGTTAGTAGAAAGAGGGATAGATAGTGCTACTGTTAGGTGGATTTGTAATTGGTTGACTGATCACACCCAAAGGGTGATCATAAATGGCCTCTCTTCAGCTTGGAGAGACGTGCCCAGTGGGGTGCCCCAGGGTTCTGTTCTGGATCCAGTGCTGTTCAATATCTTTATTAACGACTTGGAGGGAGGAATAGAGAGTATGCTAATTAAGTTTGCAGATGATACCAAATTGGGAAGGGTTGCTAATTCCCAAGAGGATAGGATGAAAATCCAAAAGGTCCTTGGCAGACTAGAGTGCTGGGCCAAAGCTAACAGAATGGACTTCAACAGAAGGAAATGTAGGGTGCTACATCTAGATAAAAAGAATGAATTGCACAGATATAGGATGGGAGATACCTGGCTGCAAAATAGTACCTGTGAAAGGGTTCTGGGAGTCTTGGTGGACCACAAATTGAACATGAGTCAGCAGTGTGATGCGGCGGCCAGGAAAGCCAATGTGATTCTTGGTTGCATCAACAGATAGTACCACTCTATTCTGCTCTGGCCAGACCCCATCTGGAGTACTGTGTCCAGTTCTGTGCACCTCAATTTAAAAAGGATGTTGACAACCTCGAGTGGGTACAGAGGAGGGCACCCAGGATGGTTGAAGGTCTGGAAGAAATGTCTTATGAGGAACAGCTTAAGGAACTGGGAATGTTTAGCCTTTCAAAAAGAAGGCTGAGGGGAGATATGATAGCTATGTTTAAATATTTGAAATGATATCATATTGAAGGGGGAACAGATTTGTTTTCCATAGCTTCAGAGACTAGGACTCAGGGCAATGGTTTCAAACTACATGAAAAGAAATTCCATTTGAACATTAGGAAGAACTTCATGACAGTTAGAGCTGTTCAGCAGTGGAATATGCTGCCACGGAGGGTGGTGGAGTCTCCTTCTTTGAAGGTTTTTAAGCAGAGGCTGGATGGCCATCTGTTGGGAGTCCTGTGATGGGGGTTCCTGCATGGCAGGGGGTTGGACTGGGTGGCCCTTGAGGTCTCGTCCAACTCTATGATTATAATTACTTTGAAAGTCAATGAGGATTGTTATAAGTCAGTTCTGGCTTGATGGCACATAATAACAACAAAAAGAAAGCTATCAAACACTCCTGCTTTAAGTTTGGGAGGAAAATGCAAATCACCACCCCTGAGCTCATTCTGCAGCCTCCCTTCTGGAACATGCTTTAAGCAAGTACACTTGGCCTAGCCTTCATATCTGGATATAGATTTTGTAACTTATTTTTCTTCTGTACCAGCCCCAGCTCTGTAACATCTAGCCTAACAAAGAGCCTCCCATGGCAGGGGGTTGGACTGGATGGCCCTTGAGGTCTCTTCCAACTCTATGATTCTATGATTCTATGCCACATTCCTACTTGTGTAGTTGTCAGAGACTGGAAAGCAGGATGCCTGAGAACTCAGCGGAAGCTGCTGGCTCCTTTAAGGCAGTTCCAAGGGGATGGACTATAATCTAAGGTTTTTATATTGTCTGGAAAGAGTGGCATTTTCTAGATTTCATGCTCTCCACTTTTTACCTAGTTCAAAACCTGGCTGAATTTCTAAGATGTCTAGCTCCATTCTTTCACTGAGAAAATATAAAAGCCTGCCAATCGTATGGCACTCAAGTACACGTCTATACAGTATGTGGATATATCAACATCAGTGTGTATTCCTGTGCACACCACCATGCAAAGCTCATTTATTCACATTGCCTTCTGGGTGTGATGCATTCGTTGTATTCAGCATGGGTAGGTATTCAGCATGGGTAGGTGGCCTGTTGACAAATACCAATGCACAAGGCAGAGGGAGGAATGTACATTATCTACACATATGCTATCTAGATTACCATTGCTTGGTAGCCCCCCCTTTCTTGAATTGCCTGGATGGGCCTACAGTGAGGAAATTTCTCTCTGAGTGAAATGCTAAACTTTCCATGACGCTCTGTCCCTGCCTCCACCTGAAGTGTGACTTTACATGAATTGTGTAGACCTGGCGGCTTCTGACACTCAACACCTCCCAGGAGTGTCTGGGAAACTCATTCGGCCACCTGAGCACAAAAGGTTCCTTAATCTTCCTGTAAAGCACACCAGGTACGAGAGATCTGAGAGGAGGCGAGATGCCAGCATTCACCTGAGCCGTGTGAGAAAGCTGCCCTGGCTACCCAAGGCTGGTGCCATGAAGTTTATTGGCTGCCAAAGACAGGTAGAAAGAGCCATCCTAGGGGGGAGGGATGGAGGGGGGGAGCCACCTCAATGGTGCAAACAAGCATCAGGCAAAGTGCCTGAATCTGCCTATCGCTCACTGCCAGTCAAGCATCTGGACTCCATTTGAGTCTCAGCCGCTCATTCAGTATATCTACAGGAACTTGGATCCAACTGGAGGCATCTTACCAGAGCTTTGGAAAGTTGCATCATTGACTACAATATCTACTGGTAACTGAGAACATCTGAGCAAGAGTTATCTGTGGAGGTTCAGAAGGACAGGAGAGAAAAAAAACATCCTCACTCCTCAGTTGTTCTGTTTCCTTTCCTTTTTGCCCCCTCTTCCCGAAACACCTTGCTGCAATGCACAAAGGGTCAGACCCCACCTGGAGTACTGTGTCCAGTTCTGTGCGCCTCAGTTTAAAAAGGACGTTGACAACCTCGAGCGGGTGCAGAGGAGAGCGACTAGGATGGTTGAAGGCCTGGAAGAGATGTCTTATGAAGAACGGCTTAGGGAACTGGGAATGTTTAGCCTATCAAAAAGAAGACTGAGAGGGGATATGATAGCTATGTTTAAATATTTGAAAGGATGTCACATTGAAGAGGGAACAGGTTTGTTCTCCATGGCTTCAGAGACTAGGACTCGGGGCAATGGTCTCAAACTACAGGAAAAGAGATTCCATTTGAACATTCGGAGGAACTTCATGACAGTTAGAGCTATTCGGCAGTGGAATATGCTGCCACGGAGGGTGGTAGAGTCTCCTTCTTTGACGGTATTTAAGCAGAGGCTGGATGGCCATCTGTCGGAAATATTGTGAAGGGGTTCCTGCTTGGCAGGGGGTTGGACTCGATGGCCCATGAGGTCTCTTCCAACTCTATGATTCTATGATTCTATGATTCTAAGGGGGCGTTCAGAGCTCTTAAAACACTGGCTCCAAAATCCTGAAAAGGCCTCAAGAAAATTCATGGGTTGGGATTTTTGAAGAATTAGGGGAAATCCGGTATTCAAAAAGGGTTCTCACTCTGAATTGTGCTACCATCCACCAACATCCCAAAAGTGGCAACCTTGTTAATCTTTCTGCATTAAACCCGTTTGGGGTTGTTTTTTGTTTGGTTGTTTGAAGATTACTCTAATGTGCTATTAGTGTTGTTTTATATTGCGCTTTACTCATAGTAATAACAAAAGGTTGGATATTGAATTTTTCTGCAAAAATGTTTTCTCTGGGTTGTCCAGATGTACACAGGAGGTGTGTGTGTGGGGGGGGGGTGACTTCTAGACAGCACATTATTTCAAAAAAAAATTGACATTTTGTGATAAAGAAATCTTGGTGATGGGATTTCTTGGGACTCCCTTAATGTTCACAGTCATATATGTTGGTGCTTTGTCATTATACTTTTGCTGCTTGAAATCATGTGCTCGGCGCAATAATTCCCTGCTGTTGACTACAGTTGATATATATCCGTCTGAGTGCTTTGCTGACAGTTGCTGTGGCACTAATGCTTGGGAAGCATCACAGTATTAAACACTGTGCCCTAAGCTTTTTTTTTTTAAGCTTATGGTAAGTCTGAAAAGAGGCAAAAAGAACAGGAACTCATTGAGGAGAAATGTGTTACGGTACAAAGCAAAAAGAAAAGAAGGTTACTTGGAGGCCAGAGAACATTCCAAAATGATCAGTGTGCTTGTTGCATCTGGAAGACCACAAAAATACCAGTGCATAGCCTGATGAAAGCATTAATAAGAAAATTGCAAGTTTGCTGTTGTGAGTTTTTCGGGCTGTTTGGACATGTTCTGGAAGTTTTTCTTCCTGATGTTTTGCTAGACTCTGTGGCCGGCATCTTCAGAGAGCAAGGAGATCAGGGAACGAGGAGTTCACTCTGTTCTCCGGATTACAGAGTGAGTGAGTAAAATTGCAAGGTTGTTTGTGACACCATTCCAGTTTAAAATAAAGAAGGTTTATTGCGTGCCCAGATTCTACCCCATGTTTTGCACATACTCAGGAAAAAGTCACACAATTCAAATGTTAATATTAGAATATTAGCCATAGTTTTACTGGTTATAGGTGTACCAATGTGGTACAGTATCAGGGCTAGATCCCTGCATTGGATGAACAACCAGTGATCCCCACCATAGCCTATGCTGAAAGACCATTGCAGTGGTCTGGGAAACTACACCGGCATCAGTCACTGAGATATTCCTCTCCCCCCCCCCGCCGCCAATAATTTGGGGCAAGAACCAACCAATCTCACCTCTTATCCAGGCATGTCCTGCCTGATATCACCCCAAGGTGTCTTAAGGGGTTCCTCAGATATACGCCATAGGCCCAGTGGTCCCCACTCCACCAACTCTGTCCAGCCCAGTGCTCCAAACTGCCACCACCAGAAGCTGTGATATGATGGAATTGCCTAACATGACCCAACTCACTTCTTTCCCCATTTCACAGCAGCTTCCATGGCCCACCTGTTTCCACTGGGAAAGAGGGAGGGAGAGTGGAGAAGCTTCAAAGTTGATTCACCCTGAGCTGTCCAGGAGCAGCATTTTGGCACTGCAGGATGGGCAGAGTGAAGACTTCAGGTGTGCTCAAGTGAGCCCTGTCTCACTCCAATTGACTGGTCAGACACTACATATCTGGGAGTTACAGGGACCACCAGGAATAGCCACCACTGCCACAGGCCCCCTGCCACCACTGCTTCTTGGTGTCCACTTCGCTGGCACCCATGCTGCCAGTGGGAGCCCTAGATGAATCTAAGGAACACTGCTTATTTTCCATGGAAAGACAAGGGCCATATCAGCAAGCATCGTTCAGCTCTGTCCCTGACATTCAGTCCATCAGTCTGTTATCACATTCTGAAGTCTGAGATAGGACAACAAACAGTTGCCCCAACCCACCCATCCAAGGTATCCAGAGCCAACCCGGTTATTATGGCTAATGAGGCATATGGCCCTGCAGGCTCTTCTCCCAGTCTTTGACAATGCAAAATGCAGTAGTAACACCATGAATAACTAAACAGTTGCTACCAGCGGTGGCTACTTCACTCTGTCTAACAGCAGGGCTGGTTCTGTCTGAAGCAGTCCTGTTTGCAACCATACGTGCAACAAGACACCTGTTGCACCACTCAATTGCATAAGGAGAAAGAAACACACGCCTGCTACTCCTGAATGAATAACATATTCTGAAAACAGGCTGATGCCGAGGGCAAGTTTTAGATGGGCAAATGACTGCACTTCTGACATGCCAGATAACACAGCACCAACCATGACTTTGTCAACACTCCCATAAACACATCCCTGTCTCTGGAATGTCTTCCCTTGCCCAAACTTTCGAAACCATCAATGCCAGGTTTGTATTAAAAGAAGACATTCTGCTTGCATAAATTTGATCATTAACCACTCGTGGAATATTTGTTGCTGGAATAAGAGTCACATTTATTTATTTATTTATTTATTTATTTATTTATTTATTTATTTATTTA
>JAHTLZ010000015.1:49895575-49918009 GCA_023846285.1 Phrynocephalus versicolor
AGGAAGGAAGGAAGGAAGGAAGGAAGGAAGGAAGGAAGGAAGGAAGGAAGGAAGGAAGGAAGGAAGGAGGTTAATTTTTCAGAATTCAAAACCACTGCTAGCAAATATAATCAATCTGCCTCTCAAAAATATTTTTTCCTTGCAAGGCAGGCATAATCAACAGTGCAAAGAGAATGTGTCAGCTGCCTCAACCGGAAGGAACATTTGTTCCCCATTATGAACCCAATTGTGCACGGATGGTAGTGGTATTTTCCCCACTAGCCAGATGACACTTGGCTTAAATTGGTACCACCAGTAGGAAAAAAGAGTGACAAAATCCTGCTTTACATGGATTTTTAAAGTCACCTCCTATAGGCAGTTTTGCTCCCTTTTCCCTTTAAACCAGGAGCTGACAGAAACCCAGGTAAGATCCCTGCTCATTGCCCCACTAATCTGTTTGAATTCTTTGAGAATGTCAACAAGCATGTGGATAAAGGAGATCCAGGTGACACAGTTTATCTGGACTTTCAGAAGGCTTTTGAGAAGGTCCTGCACCAAAGGCTCTTGAAGAAACTTACCAGTCATGGAACATAAGAACATAAGAAGAGCCATGCTGGATCAGGCCAAAGGCCCATCTAGTCCAGCTTCCCGTATCTCACAGCAGCCCCACCAGATGCGTTTGGGAGCGCATGAGACTAGATATCTGTCTCCTGATACCACTCCCCTGCATCTGGCCCTTGAAGTACCCTGGTTTCTCCATCATGGTTTGTAACCTGTGATGGACTTTTCCTCCAGGAATCTGTCCAATCCCCTTTTGAAGGCATCCAGGCCAGATGCCATCACCACATCCTGTGGCAGGGAGTTCCATAGACTTACAACGCGCTGGGTGAAAAAAAATTTTCTTTTGTCAGTTCTTACTCTCCCAGCCCTCAATTTGAGTGTATGTCCCCTAGTTCTGGTATTTTGGGAGAGAGAGAAGAGCTTCCCTCTAGCCACTTTACTCATACCCTGCATTATTTTGTATGTCTCAATCATATCCCCCCTCAAGCACCTTTTTTCTAGACTAAAGAGGCCCAAATGTTTTAGCCTTTCTTCATAAGGGAGGTGCCCCAGCCCAGTAATCATTTTAGTCGCTCTCTTCTGCACCTTTTCCAGTTCTACTATGTCTTTCTTGAAATGCGGTGACCAGAATTGTACACAATACTCCAGGTGGGGCCTTACTAATCAAGGGACAGGTCTTGACCTGGATCAGCAACTGGCTAAGGGACAGGAAACAGCGGGTAGCAGTAAATGAACACTTCTCCAAGTGGAGGGAGATAAAGAGTGGGGTCTATTCAACCTCTTCATAAATGATCTCGAAGTAGGAGTAAATAGCTGGCAACACTAAATTATATAGGGTAGTGAAAACTGAGAGATTGTGAGGAGCTCCAGAGGGATCTCTTAACACTGGGGGAGTGAGGAAACCAATGGCAAATGAGCTTCAACATTAGTGATGCACATTGGAGCAAAAAACAAAAACAAAACACAATTACATTTATAAACTGATGGGGTTGAACTCTCTGCAACAAACCAGGAAAGGGACCTTGGTGTCCTGGTGGACAGCTCAGTGAAGGTGTAATTGAGCTGTCCATCAGTGTGCCACAGCAGTGAAAAAGGCAAACTCAATGCTAGGGATCATTAGGAAGGGTATAGAAAATAAGTCAGCAAGTGTCATATTACCTCTTTATTAATCTATGGTGAGGCCCCATCTGGAGTATTGTGAACAGTTCTGATCACCATATCTCCAGAAGGATATTATGGAGATGGAAAAAGTACAGAGGAAGGCAACCGGAATGACTAGGGGATTGGAACACCTTCCTTACCATCTGAGGCTGCAACAGCTGGGCCTCTTCACTCTTGAACAATGGCGCCTAAGAGGTGACCTGATTGAAGTTTATAAATTCAACCCGGTATGGACAAAGTAGATAAGGAAAAACGGTTTTCCCTGTGGCACAACACTAGAACTAGGGGGGGGGCACTCCATGAAACTTTTGGGTGCTGGATCTCAAACAAATAAAAGGAAGCACTTTTTCACCCAGAGGATCACTGGTCTGTGGAATTCCCTGCCAGAAGAAGTGGTGACAGCTGTCAGCCTTGACAGCTTTAAGAAAGGATTGGACAAGTTCATGGAGAACAAGGGTATCAATGGCTACCCACAGGGGTGGATGGGCAGGGTCGTGCACATTAGGGGTGTAGCCCTACCCAGCAGGGCTGAAAATTACTGGTACATTGCATGGCACTGATAAAACTGCTTCTTAAATATATTTCATCTACCTTGAAAACATTATGAAGGATCATATGAATTGGACATGACCAATCATCATAACAATAAAGCTGAATGGTAAGCGATTCAGGCAGGCGTTTCTCCTGGACTGGGATGGAGATATCTAGTCCCACTATTTCAGGGGATGCTTCCCTGAGTGGTCATGGGCTACTTATGGAATCAATCAACAAAAGGAAAAACATCTTCAGAAAATGCATCAATAAATTGTGAAACACACTACAACAAGATGTGGTGATGGAGCCATAACTTTAAAAGTGAATTTGACAAGTTTATGAGGAATAAAAATATCACTGGGTATTATTCATGATGGCTATGTGTATATATGGCTATATATAAGAGAGACAGTAATGCCTTGGTTTACAAGCATAATTCGTTCCAGAAACATGCTTGTAAATTAAAAACATTCTTATATCAAAGCAATTTTCCCCATAAAAATAATGGAAACTCAGATGATTCATTCCGAGACCACATACTGTATACACAAAATGCCAAAACTCACAAAAGAAGTTGTCTAGAAGTCCACATACACACCATGGTTTAGGTACCTGGCTCTGGAATCTGCTCTGCTTGGGACTAACAACTTTAATGTAATAATAATAAAGTGCAATTTGTAGCTGTATACACACTTTACTAGCTGCCCCATGACTATAAATGGTTTGAAAAAGTAAGAAAGAATGCTGAAAACAAATTAAATAAAAATATAAATATGAAGAAAAATAAAACCCTAACCTGCACTCCCCTTTGAAAACGTTCCAGGCTGGTACAAGGGAGACCTCTATTCTTCTTACTCCACTTTGGAGGCTGCCTGAGATGTCGGTTCCAGACAATCACCCACAATACAGCAGTGCGAAGGAGGGAAGAAGGGTCACCACTGGTTCGCTTGTGAAAGTGTAACCTGCTCCAATGCATGTATATCAAGACACTGCTTGTTGATCAAGGCAAAATTTAGAATAAATGTTTGCTTGTCTTGCAAAATGCTCTTAAACCAAGTTATTCTTAAAACCAGGTATTACTGTATGTAATTTGGTTCAGCTAACCGCAGCTAACTGATGAGATATTGAGCCTGTGGTGGTCTTGTGCCTGGTCACATGCTCGATCTCAGGGCAACTGAGATGTGCCGTGCCATCTTGTCAATTAAGCAAGTCATAGTAAGGGCGAGAAGAGAACAAGCCAAGCCTGCAGAGATAACACAGTTGCTGTTGTGGGGCCTTCTCATTGAGAAGGCTGTGGCAATTTGCACACAAGAATGAAAAGAAAACAAGTCATGAATACCAAGTGAAGTAATCAGTGAGGTCTCAATTCACACCCTTTAACAGTCCTTGGCTTGAGGATGTTGTGGCTGGCAAGGGAATACTTAGGTGCACACGCAAGCATTTCTTGCTAACCAGTATATGCATGCTTCTCTGCATGAATGTCTGTCTCTAGGTATGCACTATAGAAATATAGGCAGTTTCAGAGGACTCCCTCCCCTGCACACCCCCCCATACACATTTTGGATTAAAGCAAATTCAAATCAGGTGGCTGAGCCACTGAAAATTCAGGACACATCCAAACCAGAGTCAGTTCTCCCACCTCATTAAGCTGCATAGGTGGAGACCAGGCCCCAGGCGCAGGTGTTTAGGGGGGCTTTAAAGGGAAGGATGCACAAATATAGCATATGAATGTGAAAGACAAAAGCAAATTACCACATGAGCTGCCTGTAACATATGGGAACTGCATTTTGGATTAGGTCTGGGGAGAAATGGGCACTCCAGGACTGTTTATAAAGCATGTCTGTATTTGAAGGAGAGGGGGCAAAGGCATGTGACAAAGACGAGATGATCAAGGTTGGTTCCTGAAATGGTGACAACTGGGCCTTTAGAAGGCCTTTAAATGTGTGACGCATATTATGAATGGACCCCTTTGGTGAGATGTCCAGAACAGACAGATCAAAGCAAGCTAACTGCTTCAGTTCAAGTGAAAATGGTTGGGGACAGAGAGCAGAGTTGCTCATTTATTTGTTTGTTTCAAATACTTATACGCTGCCTTTCAGGGCAGATACCCCTGAAGGTGGCTTATGGGGATGATTGAAACCATTCAACAGTTAAAAATAAAAATAAAACAACCCAGTCTACAAAACGAAAACCAGCAGCAGTTTAAAACCATTTAAAACCCATCTCACCGCTCTTTTAATGGAATACAGATTGAAACCAATAAATTCTCAAGTCTGTTTAAAATTAGGATGCACAGGGCACATCGGATGCTAAGCAAAGATTATCCAAAATTGTAAGGTCCAAACTTGTGCCCCCACCCAACAGAGACTGAACTGCCCGCCTTCAAGATTTGGAACCACACCCTCCTTCAGAGAGACAAATTAACCAACTTGGAAAGTGAGACTGAAAGTCAGCCTGGACCCCCTTTTTAATAACCAGGGATGGCATGTGGTCGGTATCAGTCTTCCAAGGAGGTTGTCCACATCCTCAGGCTGCCCAAATTGATAGATGTTCCTAGTAGTATAATCAGAGAGCAGAATCCATTTCTGGCCATGATAACTGTGGCATCCAACCTGGAAGAGCGACAAGCATAATAAGAATTGATCAGAGCCAGCCTCTGAGGACTCCAGCATTGGTACCCTCAGCACACATCAAGGAAGTTCCTCACCACTTGAAGGAACTCCAATGGCCAACATTATGCAGAGGCAGTGGTAATGAAAGGAACTTTCTGTGCCATTACCCCCACCACAAAGCAGTCCCCTCCCCAAAAAAGGTTCTAGCTTTCTACAATCATTTTCACCTCAAAATCTTCTCCCATTTGAGATATAGCTGTTGATCCATTCATTTCCTTTTCTCTACTTCATTATAACGCCAAGGAGATGAAAATGTGTCTCACCGAAGGAAACAAGGCAATAACGTTAGCCCATAGTGGATGAAACTTCTCCAAGAGACATTGGGCAACCACCCAGGCCTGTCAGATGCTAGGCGTGCGTGATTAAAATAGATCTCCCCTTGCATTGCACAAGTCATAGGCCACATAAAGGTCAAACATGGCTAGACAGTGGTCTGCCCATCTGTGGAATAACTGTCAGCTCTCCCGCCAAAAGTTCCCATGCAGAACATGCATAAATAGGGTTTCGGGCCAACAGGATGACGGTCCTCAAGGTAGCCATGAAATCCCAAGCCATTCCAATCAATGTGGACTGGACATATATACTGGAACTGATGTGTTCCAATGAATTGTTAAAAGGAAAGAGTTATTAAAAATAAAAATAAAAATAGCCTTGTGGTGCAGTGGTTAAATTGCTGCACTGCAGCCAAAACTGTGCTCACAGTTCTGAGGTTCAATTCCAAGTAGCAGGCTCAAGGTTCATTCAGCCTTCCATCCTTCTGAGGTCAGTAAAATGAGAACCCAGCTTGCTGGGGAGGATAGCAATGTGTAGCCTGCGTAATTACTTATAAAGCACTCGGAGAGTACTTTAGGCACTCTACGGCAATATATAAGCAGAAGCAGAACACTATGTTTTTAAAACAAGGTGAGAGAAATGAATGTATACTTCAAAAGGAAAGCAAGGGGGGTCTGACTGACATAACAAGTGGAATTACTTTAAAAAATTAAGGAGATTTTTAAAGCATTGCAAAGACATGTTGACAAGAAATATTCAAGTTTTATGTCAGCTATCAATCTGACTATGAAGATTTTTTTTCTCCAAATAAGTAACAAGTGCTTCTAAAATACTGCAATCTAAGTTGATTTCTTAAATATAGTTAACAAGCGCCAGGAAGAAACTAGTTTTAGCGAGTAATTTTCAAAGCTTTGTCCTACATAATGGCTTTGGGCTCCAGCCCATAGCTTCTAGGGCTATATATGTAAGTTTGAGAAGAAATAGCATCAGGCAGCAAGACAGATGGTACATTAGCAGAATTCTTGAGTTCCGAATACTAGGCACATAGGCTCAGAACTGATCATAGAAGGCACATGGGGAGAAGTATGGATTCCACCAATTTTGGTGCTGCATTCAGTGCTCTGACAGAGGACAGAAATGTGGCAGTGATGGAAATGTGAATTCACTTGCACTGAAGTCACACTGGGGGATTTGCTTATTCAGCTGGCCACACAGGGAGAAGGAAACAGACTAATCAGCTTTGTTTGCAGCTTGTTATTGTACCTTACCTGCAGCCCTGCAAGAACTGCTCTTACAGCAAAACAAGGGCTGAATGACAATTTCCTCCTCTCATTTCCTGAATAAAGGAGGCAGGACAGTGGGCTGAGTGGCATGTAATTTTAATTTATATGCTCAACAGAAAAAAATGTGAATCAGACTATCTCAGTGCCAAAGCATTTTCTGCACCTTTGGTCAATTTAGTCATAGACAGATGTGTATGCTTCTCTTCCATCCAATCAGGTGTCTGTTAGGCACACCAAAGTCAACAAGCTTTTTAATCAGATAATAGGTAGCATCATTATCATTCCTTGCCAATCACCCATTCACAGTCACCATCTTTAGGCATCTTTACAAACACGATTTGTGTTGAAGCCTAAGCCAGGAGTAGAATGCAGGCATCTAATTTGGCTTCGCCTGATGAACTCCCTCTCTGTCACTGTTTACGAATAAACAAGAGCTACCTGATATGATTTAGCAAGGTTCAAATCAGTGAAGCAACTGTCCACATACCAATGGATAATAAAATTGGAGCATAGAAAGCTACATTTAAGAAAAAGGAACCTTATGATGTGCTGCACCTAAGAGGGCAAGCTGTGATTTGATGATGATCTTGGCCCTCCAGCACCATCTTAGCAGTGCTTAATTGTGGATGGCCTTCTGCTCCTTACAAGCACTGGTACCTTCACGAGCTTCTAACTAGAGCACCATGTATGTTTGGAATCAGGAGCCCAGCCTTGTACCATTTCAGCAAACACACCATTTCTCAATGAATAGAGGATCACTTTATGCATGTTAAAGAGAGTGCACACATGGGCCAGGAATATTTAAAATAATAAACCTGGTAAAGCTTTGTTCTCTTGCTAAAATTCATTAGGGGGACCTGGAAATGGCAATTGGTAGTCAAGGACAGAGAAACAGTTCCACCTGAAGGTGCAATATATTTATAATGGAGTGATTTTTGTTTTATTTGTGTCTTTGTCCATTGCCCTAAAATTCAATTGGATGAAGGAAACTTTACACTTGTTAAATCAAAATATGAATAAAATGGCCAGGTGGCCAGGGGAAGCTGGGTGAGAAAAGCAGAACCTCAGTATAAGTAAGAAATGGGAACTTTTGAAGCAATGGGATTAATATGGTTACATCTAAAAATACAGGTAATTCCTGGCAGACCTGTCAAGCTTCCTGGAATAGCCGGGAAACTCCAAATTTTCCTCCTTTTTCCTGCCATCTTCCCAGGGCATTGCTTTTTCCGGAAATATCCCCAATTACCCTCACCCCCTCCACTCTGAGACTAAGCTGGTGGCATACAGTCTGCGCACTTTCCCCTTCACCCAAGCGCAGGCGCAGTTCAAAGCGGGAGGGTGGCGTGGTCCCCCCGCTCCCCCCACCCGCCACCATATGATGGACGCAGCGGCTGCGTGCCTTGCCTGTCTGCGGCCGGGGCCAGAGGCTGCAGCAAATTGAAGGGGTGAAGGAAGGCTGGGGAAGAAGGGGCGAGCGGTGTGTGTGTGCACACATGCATCCCGACTCCCTCCTCTCATCCCGGGCTAGTGGTGAACAAACTTGACAGGTATGATTCCTAGTGCTTTAATAACATGGGTATTTTCAGAGGCAGAAACTATCCAACACCTGTATAAATCACACAAATAAAGGTATGGAAGAAACATAAAGAGCTGATCATAAAACACTGTGCTTTACATCCCATTACAGGCACCTTATGTGGTGTAGTGGACAGAGAGACAGGCTAGGACTCAGGAAGCCTGGGTTCAAATCCCTGTCCATCTCAAATGTCTCACTTAAAGTGAAACCTCTATTAGGGCTGCTTTAAGTCTGTTGCAACGTGAAGGTGCGTAGCAAATAGCTTACAGCATTGTTTGGAACAAGTTGTGTGTGTGGCTGTATATGCAGTATATGCTGTAGAATGATTATTCATAAATTCCATCCGTACCATGCTTGTTTTTTATTTCATAAGAAATCTGTGAAGGAAGTCCAGCACAGAGAGAGAGAGAGAGAGATTGAGAGATTAAACTGGCTCACGGTCATTCAGAGGATTTCATGGCTCAAGTCTTGGTCACAGGATGGGAATGTTGTCAAGTTAACTTTTTTTCACAGTCATCTGATGCACTGTCAACATCAAAACATTTTCCGGGTCAGTGGTATAACTGTAGTTTATTTTCAACTTTTTGAAAGCACAGTGCCTGCTTGCAGTATTTTGACCTGCTTCTTTTCTGAATCAGAAGGCATAAGGTTGCTTGCCACCATTAGTGCAACTGGCTTCTCCTCTCCCCCCACCTCCCCGTGTCCTGGCAGGTACATTGATATGTTGCTCAAGTACAATACTGTCTGGAATATTATATTTCAAATTCCATAATAAAGAAACATTGAATCGTTGATATGTGCCAGTGCAGTGGCTCCCCAACTTTTCACACTTGTGTGGGAGTGGCAAGGGCCACAGGGCAAAAAAGGAAGGGACGAAGCACAAAGGAGCAAAGGAGCCCAAGACAGAAGAGCATCAGCAGCATCAGCAACACCACAGCTGGCTCAGAAAAAGACAAGGAAAAGCTTTCCACGTTGCTGCTGGCTGGTTTGGCATAGCCCCAGGGAGCCACGGGGCACAATGGCACACACTTTGAGAAACTCTGTGCATAGGAACTGAGGACCTGCAGAGCTGGCCTCTTCCGATCAGCCTGCTTCTTCGTACGTTCCAATTGTGCCTTCCGCTCTTACTTATGAGTGTGTTTTGTTGTTGCTGTTGTTTTAATTCATGGGTAGCCCTGTAAATTGGTATTTTGGTGGCCTTATGCCTAGGTTTTTAGATGAATGATACCACCGCAGCCAGACTTCCATGTTCCATGTGTGTATTTCCTCAGGATGGGCGGGCACAGAAGAGAACAATCCTCAAAGCAGAATATGCCTTAGACTTATATCATTATAGCGATAAAGTAAATAATCAATCTTTTTAAAAAAATTAAGGGGATAAATGGACCCTTGAGAATAAAGAAAAAATAAACCAGCACCATGGTGTAGCTGGATACTGTATATTAATTCGAATAGGAGGAAATAAACCACTGCCACTAAAACTGCTTGGGACCGAGAGGTATGGAAAATATCAGAACTATAAGACATTCCCCTTGTGTGACCAGGGCCTGGGTCGAGGGGGTGGGGGACTAGGTTAGCAGCATTCTCTCCCCACCACCACCAACCATCATTAAGATTTCAGGTCCAAAACCAGACCAGGCGATATTCATGGTCCACCCAGCTGCCAGCACATGTCCTTGACTCAGAGCTGATACCATTTCATTCCATGCTTCCTGGGACATTCTGGAAGGTACAGTCTGCGGGCTCATCCACAAGAAGCGTGGCTAGGATTGAGTTGGAGGATTGGGCGCCTTTCCCCGTGGATCAAGAACCCTTCACTCCAAGCTTTTACATCCTTCCTTGATATAATTCAGATCAGTGGGGCCACACGGGTTGCCACCACCTGGGGCAAGGCAGCTACTGAAGCCCCTAACCTGTGGACCATCAGCACTCCTTGAGTCCCTTCCACCAGCTTGGTATTGCTTTGCCTCCTCCCTTGTTACTTCTTCTGCATGTGTCCAAGGGCTAAACCCAACATTAGTTCTTCTACCTAGACATTGAAATTAAGTTGACTTTTAATAGTATGACTAGCAAGCCCCATTCATTTCAATGGTCTGCTCTAGGTAGGTGTGAAGAGCTGGTTTCTGGTAGAGTCCAATCACATTGTGAGGGAAATGTGGAACTTCCAAAGCATGGTAGCCACGTCCCTCTGTAGAGCAGGGATGGGCAAAGGGCAGATCTGGAGCCATGTATGGCCACGAAATCTGCCTGTTTTTGTGGACTCCTGTGCCCTCAGAGTATGGGTGAATTGCTGCTATAGGAAGCCTCGAGGAACAGTGGCTCAACTTTTTTACCTAATTTGGAGAGCTCCCATACAGTTTTTAAAATAAAAAATACTGATTTTTACAAACCAGAAAGGGATGTACAGCCACTTTTACTTCCTTCCCTCTTTTTTAAAAAATGCCCTCACCTTTGGCAGAAGGAGAACCACAGGAACCCTGTCATTCACATTCCTGCATCAGCTCCGTCCATTTTGTCTCTGTTAGTGTTGCGCTTAGGAATGGTAGAAAAAATGTTACTTTACATCCATCGCGCAACTACTGAAATTCATCTCGACCACTCCCCCAGAACGGAGTAGGGTTTTCCCTTGTCACTCTTTGTTCCCGCTTTCTGTTCTGAGACAAGCCACCATGTAGTAATGACTGTCACACAGCAAAACATTCATTTCTCTCAGAAAACTGTGTCCGGGTTTGTTTGTTTTTGTATTTTGACTTTTCAAAAGCAAAATATCAAAACATAATTTTTAAACCTCCCCCCCCCCAAAAAAAAGGAAAAAAGAAGCTAAGCAAATTCAGTGTTTGCCACAGTACAAGACCATGACGTAACACTTGTCACAAGACAAGTTATCACGACCATGGGAACACTGAAACAGGGACAAAACCAAGTGATCGCGACCAACGCTGTCACTGTACAAAACTAGTCGCGGAACAAAGAAGGACGTAAAGTAACTGCTTTTGTGGCTATAACAGCCCTGTGTAATCAGCTTTGAGAGTCTCTAGGCATTATAAAGAGGAATGTAATGAGCCCAATGGAATGTATAGTTGCCCTGTTCTTCACTGAAGCTGCCCTTGCCCTGCATTGAGTTATAACCATAGTATGAATGATTTTCAACCCCTCCAGAGAAGTAATGGTTGGTGACATTAATGGGATGGCAAGTGAGTGAGGAGCCTCATTTGGTAGGACAGGGATAGCTTTTGCATCTGTCAGAGGAAATGTTCTAAGAGACTCTAAAAGGATGCCATTGACAGATGCAAGAGCTGTCTCTGCCGTGCACTGCATCCCCTTCACTCAGGTGAATGTAGAGGCTTTGGCCTAGCAACGAGGCCTAAAGAATACTTAACCGTTGGCATGCAATAAGATAAGCTGTTGGGTAGATTTCTGGCTCAGCATATACCTTCTACTCGTATGCTTGTTTAAAAGGGCACTTTCACCTTCTAAAAACAGCCATGGTTATACCCCCACCTTTTCTAATGCGAGCTGAGAGACTTTGGCAATTGCAATATTTCTGCAATGGGAGACAGAGTTCTAAATTTATATAGCTGGCTGACACAGTGCTGCAGCTGTGGAAACCAGTATAAAATGGAGGGAAATCCTATGGTGCAATTTTTATACGATGTTCCCACCAGCTCCCTCCACCTAGGAATTCAGCATTTGAGAAGACACGTGCACAATTTGAGCTTACAGGGCATCTAAACCCCAACAAGGTCTGAATGACAGCAGGAAAGTGACTCTGTCATGAAATGCTTATGGCAACACGCTGAATCACTGCACTACTGTTCAACAGCAAAATGATATTTTTGATCTCAGCCACAGCTCCTTTATGAATGGCTTCATAATGACATGGCATGATATGCACGAACATAAAAGTCATTCACAAAATACAGTAATGGGATTGGGCAGGCGGGCAGTGTAGCTCTAATCCCTGATTTCAGTTCAAGGGCCAAACCCAATCAGTGATTTTTCGCCTAGCTTCAGCAGCTCCTACTGGGCATCAGGATTTGGGAATCCTTGGCTCTTTATTGGCTCACAACGCCCGTCAGGCCCACCCAGCATGGCCAAAGGCGAGGAACTGTGAGTGCTCAGGTCCAAAACATCTACGGAGCCAGTGGTTTCCCACTTTTTCCAAGCATCACATACACTATGTCAAAACAAACCAAAACATTAATGCATCCAGAAAAGGGCTATTCTCCAGCGATATGATTGGTGAAAAAGATAGTATTTCATGTATAGGAATGATGGCTTTTTCCAAACCAGAGCAGTGCATATTGCAGGGCTACACAAAAAAGTCTCCTACCTTCCCATTCATCTTCGACCCAAGTTTGGGCTTATCTTCACCCCGTTGTCTTTTTCCAAGCATCACATATTCCAGTCCTTTGCAAGGCATGATTACTGTGTTTGCTTATTAGCCTCTATTATTAGCAAGGTTAAAAAAAGCCACCTGTTCTGTGGCTTATGCTTCTGATTTATACACACACACACACACACACACACACACATATATATACACACACACACACACAAGCCTGTTGGGAGCGGAATAGAATGAATCTGGCAGCTTTTCTGCTCAGATTCGCAGGCACAATCCAAGCTGGGGCTGTTATCATTCAAGGAATGAATTACTTGGATCCACATGAGAATGGTTATGATGGGATCAGAGGTGATTATTACAATGGCTCTTTGTCAAGCCACAGGCTGCCCTGGCTAACCCCGATTGACTCCCCAAGGCCTCAGTCCTGTGCTCAAGAGCGCCATCTCTTGAGCACCAGTGTTCCAAGAATCGCAGCTTGGGACTACATCTCAAAATATGCTGGGTTTCAAGTATCTTCCAGCTAGATCTATTCTCTATTTCCCCTTTGAGGGATACAAATGCAGAGGGAGTATAGAAATGTAACTGGGTATTCACAGCTGTTACGATACGTCTGGATAAATAATGGGGTCCTTATCCACTTTCTGGTTAGTAACATTCCCATTAGGAATCGTATCACTCTACTTTTTAATGGATGTTTGGAAGTAATCCATATTAAAACACATCGTTTTTCACCCCTTGAGTTAAAACACATCAGGCTTTCCTACAAAAGTTCTTGAGATGAAGGAAGCAGTCTCCAGCATTTGTGCCAGAAACCAAATTTCTAATATTATGAAACAGAATTTTATCTGCCTCTATCCAATGGATTCAGGGCTGTCATTTACTGCAATCCCACAGCCAGAAAATCCGGATCAAAGTAAAATGCAGATTCCCCCCCCCCCCCCGAACGGCCATGTGGTTGAAAATGCGGTTCCTGTTTCCCCACTGGCACAGTTTTTAAAAGCACATCTTTTGTGTCCCCACGAGCAGGAACCATAACACAGGAGAATGAAAAGCTTTTGATGCAGATTTTCTGAGTCCCCACGGACTCAAGTAACGGTTAAAAATCCGCATCATAACTGAGACAAGATAAGCCCACCTCGAGACCAGGTACTTGTAAAACTCACTGTGTTGCGCTTAAAGGGGCATGGTTGTATTTCCCCCCTTTTAAAATCTGCTGGCCGTGGGGAAACAATTTTATTAACTGCATCTTCAAGCATTTTGAAGCAGTTTTTAGTGGTCATGGGATAGCAATATCCCTTCCTCCAATTTATTTCTTTATTTATTTATGAATATGTTTACACCATCTTTCTCCTTTGAAAAGGACCCAAAGCGGCTTACAGTGAACAGTATTTTCTTTCCTCAACTGGCAATGGACATAAAGTTTTGCATTTATGTCCTATTCTTTAAAATAAATATGTGTTAGGCCATCTTCCCTTATATAACAACAAAGGAAAGAAACAGAACCTAATCAGAACCATTTTTAAAAAAACTAAGCAGTTTTTAAGTTTGATCTTCCCAAAAAAGAAAATCTACCTACCTCACCCCACTATCCATACCTGTAACACCAAAATGTCAAAAGTAGCAATATGATATATTTTTGTTAGGCTAATGTCAGGAACCCTCTTCGCAAATGATGCTTTTGAAAGGCCCTTGTCTTGGTGTGTAACATAAATGCTGTCACTTAAAAAGTAAAGAAAACTTGTGGTGTGATGGGAGAGTGGGCCCAGGTTCTACAGAGGAGAAATGGGGCACGATCCTGTTGAAATAGATATATGAATGTCAATGAAACTTAACTCTTCTTCATTTATTATGTTAAAACTCTTGTTACTAGTGGGCGTGAAATTTCATATACAATCACTCACATTAAAAAAAAGAGACTGAAGTGCAGTTTGGTGGGGGGTTTTACATTTTACTTTGGCATTTTTCTTCTTTGAACAATACAGTGGTACCTTGTATAAAGGAATTAACTCATTCTAAATGAAATTATGTTAAGCAAATTTTCCTTTATACATATTTCCCATAGGAATGCATTGAAAACAGAGTAATCCGTAATCACGACCATTTTTATGTTGTATGGGTTCGCCCCTTAGATGATTCTGTTAAGCAAATTTCCCCTATCTCCGGAATTTTTTATGTTGTACAGATTTTATGTTATATAAACCGTTTGTTATACAAAGGTCCATTGTATAAAAAAACGCAATATGAAACCATGAGCTATAAATCCTATAGAAATAATATCCAAAGTTCATGGATTTCCTGTGGACATTTTCCAACACATTCAGTGCATTGTATTTCTTTGTTCAATTTTTACTCTCCAGTGGGATGGCTGGATCCCTGATGTGTGGCTTAACTTCAACCTCTCCTACTGCTCTCAGGTATCCTGAGGCAACATCTTCTGTCTTAAAAGCCCTCATTACTTATATGCCATGTAGTGCAGCAGGCATGGAACCACCTCCCTTGCCTCACCCACTGTTACAGTATGTCTCTGGGTAAGCCATACTTTCTGATGTCCACAAACATTATGTGTGGCCATACGTAGAGGAAGCAGCTCATATCGAGGGACTCCGTGCAGTTTAGGTCATCCAGTTGTACTTGCTTACATCCTGACTTTGTAGAGCTGTGGGAACAGGCGCTGAATTCATTTGGAGACCAGACTCAACCTGGAAGCATGACGTCAGTGGCTGGGACAGGAGCATGTTTTCACTCCTTTTTATCACAGCACTGCCGTACACGGGAATAGGGTTTTAGGTAGGCAACAATCTCCAAGACTTGAACTTCAATGGAGGGGAAGTTCTGTTCTACAGAACTGGATGGTCCTCCAGCTCAATTTAGTGATGTATGTGTGGTTTTGAGTTATCTAGCTTCCCAGAGAGAGCGCTACTGCTGTTATCCTCTTGTCAAGGCCCCAAGTCAGCACCTCAAAAAGCCCCTGCCACAGGGGCCAGGATCGCCTCACTGCTACCCCCCGGTAAGGATAATGTGATGAAAGATGATTGAAGATGAGGATGAGGATGTGGATGATGAGAATGAAGATGCTGCCAATCCAGTTTGTGCAGTTGTTGTCAACATCTGTGTTTTATTTATTATTTTTTTGAATGTTTTTTCCACCCACACGCTGGCAAATGGATTAAATCGTGCAAAGTGGGGGGAAATGAATAACGAATCAAAATGAACCAATGAAACGAATATTTGAAAAAAAAATCATTAAAAATTTAATGAAATGAACCAAACCCTAAAACGAAACAAATCAAAACGAATTGCCATTTTTTCAGTTTGTGCCCATATCTAGACATCAATCAACAGGAAGTCCATTTTCTTCATCTTCCTCTCCAAGGGATGAATAGCACTTGGAGCTACTTTCCTGTCCCATGATAGAGAAGACTTTCATCAAAATTGGTACTTTTTGCAGCTCTTAAGGGGGTATGCTGTGAGAAAAAACACACTTCCTGTCAACAATGCCCCATCATAGGGCATTTCAGAGAAAGAAAAGGTGCACAAACCACAGTGGTGATTTTAAAATGCTAACAGCTAAAATGCATACCATTGAAAAGGTGTGTGGTTTAGGTTGAATGCATGAATCGATTCACAAAGGGGGGTGTTAAAATGTATACAAATGTTAACACAAGTTTGTACACAGACAGAAAAGTTTCACACAGGTAAGAAAACAAAACCTGATATAAAACAAGGATAGGGGGTGGGGGGGAGGGAGAACCAGAGGCAAATTTCAGACAAATGCAAGGAAAGAAAAACTAAAAAATTATCACATCCGAAATACAAACTTTTTTTAATGTCTCAGAAATCTCCTTCAGATTCCCATAGATTCCCTAGCTTGGCATATTTCATAGCATAATCCTGCAGTATTCAGAAAGGAATGCAAATGCACCACATGTCAGACACAAAGTCTTTGCCCTTAGTATCTCCTCTGCTTTGTTTATAGTGCTGAGCCTCTCTCTTGTATGGACTCTTCACATCCTTCTGATCCAGAAAACCCTTCCCTTCCTCATCTGTTATTGCCTCTCCCCTTCCTGCCTCTGCTGGGTTCCTAGCAGCCTCAGTCCCTCTGGTAGTTCTGGTCCCCAAGACCAGCTGTCATTTCCTCCTCTACTTGCCTAGAACAAGCAGTGCAGTTGGTTTCCTCCTCCCTGCTTCCAGCTGTGCCTCACAAGTCTTTTGATAGAATCTGGCCACCTGCAAAATAGATGGGAAGTCCAGGGGGAACTGCCAGATGTCTACAGACCACCAGTGAGATCTCCTAAGAACCAACTGAACACACTTTTAGAAACACTAGTAGCTTAGATCGTCCAGCTTGGCTCAGCCATTGTACAGGTGAATATGAGGTTTTCCTTTTGCTCTTGTTTCTTCTTAAGATTCCACCAGTTCAATGTATTTTGATAGTTTTTTTTTAAATTTGAACATTCTTTGTACTTGTACCGAAAATTGAATTATTCGTAGTTGATAGAATTTACCAGAACTGGAAAAAGTCATTTTTACTGCAATTATCAGACTCCTCCAATGTCAGGAATTCTTGGAATTATACTTCAAAAATTTATAATCCAAAACTGTAGCTGGAGGATTGTAGCCCAAAACTAGTTGAGCCTCTCCAAGTTACACGTGCATTATGCCTGACTTGTATTCTAGTTGTTTAAAATATCATATAACTGCCCCAGAAACTTAACCTATCAGGATCTTCTAAGATGGGTTCTCTACAGATTAAGAACTGATTAAAGAAGTAATAGCAGTCTCTAGACAGTACCATGGCCTATCGAAAATACAAAAGAATGGGCATGTGATCAAACAAAACCTAAACTCTCTCTCAAAATAAAAGTGACTAAATGGAACTATTGTACTTTGGGCTTGTCATGGGAAGAAAAAAGTCACAGAGAAAGACAATAATGCTGGGATAAGTTGAAGGCAATAGGAAGAGCAATAGACCAGATATGAGACTCAATAAACAACACAAACAACACAAACAAAACAAAAAACCTCACAGACTTGCTTTTGTAATACCTGAGGAAGGTTTTAGTGCTTGACGTTTTGGAGGTGACAAATCCATAACTTTACTATGGAAGAATGTAAATGTACATAACAATAAAAAAGATCTTCGTAGTCAACATAATAAAGTGTAGCTTTATTGGTTAAGAGCTGGGACAGCCGGGAAATATTTTCTTGATACAAGAATGACTACGTACTAAACCAGGGGTGGGTGAGGGGAAGTAAGTATGGGTGTTGAGCAGAAAGAAAGGAGAGCATCTAATGTACCTCACAGACTGTCCCTGACCTCAGTGAAATGGCATTGCCTGTGTTGCCCTTGAATGGGAAATGGCCCAGAAGCTGCTGTATCACCTTGGTCACAGAAATTCAGTGTTCTCCACAGCCAAGTGCCAGCCTCAGCTTCTTCTCTGAAAGTGTGAAAAAGAAACACTCTCTGGGTTAAAGTGGGCCGGCTTTTTGTTCAGTTGCTTTCATCCCCAAGGCCCTGACCTTTACTAGCCTCAAAACAGCTGTCTTTTAAAAAGCATTTTAGAAAAAAATAACCACCAGTGGTGCCTATGTGCGCTCAAGGAGATTATATGGTGAATGAAATAGATCCGATCAAGACAGGAAGCACCTCATCTAGACATGTTAAAGCTGGTGTTCCTTCCTTCAGTCTATTGGTCCATTTTCCTTGACCTTCTGGAAGTGATAATGAATTATCACAAACAGGCTGACTCTTCTGAGAGGGACAGTGGGGAACTGAGTGCCTAACCTTTGGCTGTGCAACCTGGTACACAAACCACTCAGCTATCCAGCCAGTTGCCACCAGCCAAAGGCATGCTACCCATCAGGGTTTATTATTGACTGAGGCTGTATTTCCCTTAATGACTTGTACAGGCCATCTTAGCCCAAACCAAGGACCTCCAGATCTTCCATTCCGCCATTCCAAGCCAAACTATGACACCAGTGGTGAATGAGAGGTGTTTTATATTCCAGTATCTCTGATGAGATGAGAAGTTACGCTGTCAATTGAAAAAGGGACAAGAAGTTACCTGAAGTACTTGGAGATGATTCTACCATAGTGAGATTAACATTATCTACACTGAAAGGAAGGCACTGTATGTTGCAGTTCCGGGTCAAAAACATGCCACCCCTGCCTTAGCTTATTGCTAGTCAAGAGAGATGATAATAACTTCCACCACACAAGAAGATGGGCGGGGTTGGTTGTAATGTTTAAGAAACAGCTGGATGATATTATAATGGTCATGTTCTTGAGCATGGGGGTAGGGGGAAGGAACGAGGTTTGCACCCCAGACCTAATTTTATTATTTTAATGTACAGAGATAGGCACGCTTTGTTGTAGGATTGAATGCTGGGCACATGATTTGACCTAATTAACCACGATGCAGCCTTACCCCCTCTAGAAAAACTCCTGTGGGCAACTTTGACCACAGAGAGAAAGCGATTGCTCGCTGGCTGAAATATGGAAAAACCCAAGAGCATATTGGTGGTGTCTCTTCATTCTCCCCTATATCACCGTTCTATAGGACCCTTGGGTCACAGACAAAGCATCAGCTGCGCAAGAGATGATGTGGTGAGACCATACAGAACTATTAAGGCTGCTATGGCTATGTCCCGATCATAGCACAAAGAGAACCAGTACTTTTTTGGATATTTTCATTTTAATAAAGTATCCAATGACAATATCATCATCGCCGTCCTCCTCGTCATCATGATGTGATGTGAAAAAGAAAAGGAGGAAGGCCTTGAAGCCTAAGGTACGGTATCACGGGCAGACACATATTTCACAATAAAAGGCAAATAGCTTGAAAGAAAGTACAAAAAAGCCTTAACATGAAGGACACTGGAGATCCTGTGCAGAGATCTGTGTGGGGAGGAGTACTTTCTTATGGTGCCAAATACTGCTCATCCAAACACCTTCCTCAGTCTATAGACACATTGAGGGAAAAATGTCTAGAAAAAGCCATGTGTGAGAAGATTGCTTTCAAAAAATATACTTGGAAAATGCATTTTAGAACAGGTGCAAATTTTAGACAGAATTGAAAGAAACATCAGCAAATGAGGTTTCTGCCTGCTGAGCCAAAGGCTGGGAGTTTGATTTCCCTCTCTACCTCCCTAACAGGGGCTTGACTTGATAACCCATAGGGTCCCTTCCAGGTCTGTAGGTTCTTTCTCTCCATTCCACCACCTTCACAGGTATGCCTCAGAAGAACACATGAAAGGGCCTTCCTTGTTGTTGCTCCCAGACTTTGGAACTCCCTCCCCCCAGAAACCAAGACTGCCCCATCTCTGCTGTCTTTTGAGAAGAAAGCAAAGACCTCCCTCTTCAGGCAAGTTGGATTACCATGCACGATTGCATTGACTGACTTCCTTCGTAAGTACAGCTGTGTTTTCCATGTTAGTTTCCATCCCTTATTATGGAATTTTTTTTCTGTTTAACTGTTGTTCATGTGCTTTTTTTAGGTTTAATCTTCCCGAAGGAACTCTGGGCGGTTTACAAATGCTGAACAAGTTCAACCTTTTAATGTCGCAAAATGCCTTTTCTAATTCCCTGTTCTTAAGCTTGAATATGTCATCCTAAATGTTCTGGCCTGTGTATTGCCCCTCATTACTGTAAGCCGCCTTGGGTCCTTTTCCAAGGAGAAAGGTGGGGTAAAAATATTCTAAATAAATAAATAAAATAAATTCATTTGAGAATAGGAGGGAAGGAGTTTACCATTCAAATGTATGAATAAGATGGTAACTCAGCCCTTCCCTTTGCATATGTAGAAGGAGTGGGCAAATAAAGAAGATTTGAGGGCTATACCTAATACATTTTCCATCATATGCACCTATTGGTTTCCTTTTTCAAAAGCCAGATCCTTAAAATCTGTGGACCCTTAAGGTTAAGCTATTTGACTCTATTCATTCCAGGCAATTGGAATGGGTTTCAGGGGCCATGTGGCAGTGGCACGGTGTTGGTTTGCATGTGGCGCCTGAGCTGCACATATGCAATGGGGTTGTTTCTTTTCCATGCAATGTATAGGAATTCTGCTCTGTGGCGCACCCCCAAAATAATGTCAGACTGCAACCTAACAGAGGATATCCGATCTGCATCTTGCCACGTGGAAAGGCCCTAAAAGGACCAGGTCCTTAACCTGTACAAGTCCCCACCTTGAAGGTTTAATTAAGTTTGTACAGAGCTGCACTGTCATCCCTGATGCCTTTTGCTACAGCCAGGCAACTGTAAAGGCAACTGTAAAACCTTGGAAATAGAGCCCTTTGTCGAACTGGCCTAAGCTTATAGGCAATCTTTTAATGTTTCTTTTCCAACCATAATTGGCCTTGGAGCATAATACTGAGGCAATCTGTAGCAAAACATTACATACAGCCTTGAGCCCCAAGGCAAAATATATTAAACTTAACAAACGCATTTCTCCTTTTCCCATTTCTTTTTTCAAGAGAAGCAGACAGAGTAAAGAAAAATAAAACCTAGACTTCATAGCCAGGAAAGGGGGTTAGGCTGGAGCTGAACCATAAAGATATCACTTTTGAACTGTAACATAAACCATGGCAAAAAGATTAGTTGGCTGCTCTGGTGACCTGAGGTCAAATGGCATCCAAGACTCCAGAAACCAGGATATCAAACACCACAGGTGTCCCCTCTCCCCACAAAGGCTTATCTGCCCTAGCTATAGGGAGGGTCAGCATTCCAGTCTCCTGCCCAACAGGCTCAGGGTGTAATGACATCTCCAGGAACAGGGATCCCCACCAGCATGTATAGGCAAATCTAGCCCCAAGGCTGAGAAATTATGTGTTCTCAAGTACCACTGAAGCAGGCACCTTCCCCATGGGATAATCTTTCGCATGTGTGACATTATACACACACACACACACACACACACAGAGAGAGAGAGAGAGAGAGAGAGAGAGAGAGAGAGACATAAAAGTAAACAGAAGACCATTGTACCTCCTTCTCCACAGTGTCACTTCCTCTTCATGCTGAAGAACAAAACTGCAGATGCCTGTTCTCCTTGTCTCTGAGCAGAATCTTTAAGAACTAGATTGTGGAAGAGAGGTGTTCTTTCAGATGCCATCTGTGGAAGGAAGGAAGGAAGGAAGGAAGGAAGGAAGGGACAGAGAGAGAGAGAGAGAGAGAGAGAGAGATCTGGGAAAGAACAGTTAGCTGATTTAGTATTAGGGAATGGGATATAGTATCCGTTTGGCAAACAGAACAAAACCCTGTCTTGTTTCTGGAGATTTATCTCTGGAGATTCCTGAAAGACAGTAGGAAAAATTGTTTCGACACTCTACCTCTTGTGCTGCCTTTCGGGAAAGAATAAAGGATTTGCCTTCGTTATTGTGAAAACCACAAACGTCTCAATTTCTTCAGCTCTGTTCCAAAATAGCTTGTCTTGCAAAGTATAGAAACGTGTACCTTGAATCGTAATAAGGACAGATCCCCAAAGTCACACTCACGTGTTGATTTCTTTTTGTTTGTTCTGTACTTCAACAATAGTGCTAGAAAAAGCAGCTTTTCCGGTGGCTTTATCCATTCATGGAGCTTAAAGTCTTGTGTGACATCTGGATGTTGAGTACATTCATATTGGATCTACGCTTGATCCTTCCTGGAACTGCCCTGTGAAAACACCACAGAATAGGCTTTCCATCTGAATTAAGACAATAGGTGAATTGGAGATCATCAGGGAATCCCACAGATTTCCATTTAGGGATAGGAAATGATCCTGCCAGAAACCCCAGAGAGCTGCTGCCTGAGAGAGGTGACAATACTGGATCAAGTCAACAAAGATCTGACTCAGTCTATGGCAGCATCTAGTGTAAGACGGAATACGAATTGTTTTCATGAGTTCCACAAATAGTTAAATGTGTGGATGAGCTGGAGAGCTATACTGCCTCCTTCATGGTCTTTCCTTGGCCTCGGGGCCCCGCCCCCCCCCCCCCCGAGGTGACGGGGGAGGCTTCATAAAAGGCGTAGGAGGGGAGTGGGCGAGATGAAGGAACCAGCATGCTCAC
>JAHTLZ010000015.1:49923705-49966095 GCA_023846285.1 Phrynocephalus versicolor
AGAGAGAGAGAGAGAGAGAGAGAGAGAGAGAGAGAGAGAGAGAGAGAAGCAGGCAGGCGCACAGGCGCTCCGCTCGGCTCGGCTCAGCTTCTCGAGCCAGGTGGCGCACCGTTGGCCTCCCCGGGCAGCCAGGGGCCCCTGAACAACTTGAGCCCGGCGCCCCCAACCCGCCGCCGAAACCGGCTGACTCCAGGAGGGAGCCACTGGAAGTCTAATAAGAGAGACCCCTCCTCGGGCCAGGGGGCGGGCTCGAACTAGCTGTCACGCCGCATCCCTCGACTGCCAAGTTGATCTCGCGCAGGAAAAAGAAAAGCCGACTTCCTCCGTTGCTTCTCGCCTCTCCGCCGCCGCTCCCCCCCCGCTCCCGCCGCCACCAACCCCTTGCTTGTTGGGCCAGAACTGACAGCACCAGGCAAGGAAGCAGGGCGGCGGCGGCGGCGGGGAGTGGGGTGGGGAGAGAGAAGACTAGCCGTGGCCCCCTCCCCACGCCGCCTTTCTTGAGGTTCCCATTCCGCCCTCGCTGCCTTCTGCCCGGATCCTGCAGCCATGGTCTGACTCTCTCCCCCCCACACACACACTCCATCTCTCCCTCCTCCTCCTCCTCCTCCTCTCGCCCCCACCCTCCATGGAGGAGGGGAGCGCAGCCTGAGTGCGTCGTGCCCACACCGCTTCCACTTTTTTTTGGGGGGGGGGGACAGTTTTTAAAAATCTTCCAAAAAATAGTACAGGAGGGATAGGAGGGGAATTTCTAATCTCTCTCTCTCTCTCTTGCGGAGACACGCCGTGCGCGCGCCCGCTCCCCCGCGTTTTTGGAGCTTCATCCCGGCAAGTTAGTGCAAAGCCGTAGTTTTTTGGGGGGGGCTGTAGCGAAGCAAAAGGAGAGAGAGAGAGATGCCAACTGCACATGTGCAATGCTTGGAAGGGGAAGGGGGGAAGGAAGGAGGGTTTTCTCTTCCTCCACGTTGAACCGTCCCGTCTAAACGCTGCCCCCACCACCACACACACAACACACACACACACACACACACGTGTCGCTTCTTCCCCCTCCCACCAAACACCCAAGCAAGAAAGGAAGGGGAAGGGGGGAATGAAGGAAGGAGGGTTTTCTCCTCCCGTCTTTTTTTCTCGGGGGGGGGGGGAGGCAACAATCCAGATCTGGCAGGTTTTCTTGAAGTTAAAAAAAGAAAGAAAAAAGGCTGCCATTCGGGGGGCACTTTCCACCACGCCTCCCTCTCTCTCTCTCTTGCTCTGAAGAAGAGGGAGCGCACTGAGAGTGTGGCCGCGCTTGGCTTCACGCCGCCTTGTGGGACGGGCTGTCCTCGTGAGATTCGGCGCCTTTGTATTGAAATTTCTGAACCCTCCTGGAGCCGCGGCAAATGTTCCAAAGAGCCGCATGCGGCTCCGGAGCCGCGGGTTGCAGACCCCCGAGCTAGAGCCATGTTGAAAATAATGGCCAGTATAGGTAGACAGAGTTAGAAGCTTACTGTTCAAAAAATTGCTTTTAGTACCAAAACTGGAGATTGCATAAAAATCTTATCTTATTCTTTGCTCCCCTTGACAAAAATGTCCTAATTTTAGCAGCCTGATTTAGGAAGAAAACAACATTTTAACAGTGTTTTTTATTAAAACTCCAAGACTCAGAAGTCATTGCTGATGAGTTGTAAACCTCTACCTTCTTCCCCTGCTCCCATCCCATTTTGTGAAAATGTCTCAAGTTAATTTGGGCTTTTTATTTTATCTGTACGTTCTCTGGAATGCAGGACTTAACTACATGTGCCCTGGGAGGTGTTTTTTTTCCTTCCTGGCTGCACCTGTTTAATTAAAAAAAGATTGATTGCAAATTAAATCATTTGTGTCATAAGTATTTAAGTCCTTCAAGCACAGCAGACAAGCTGAAATTATATTGGATTATAGATTTTAAAACATACTGTCTTATGAACACCATACATAATTTCCTTTCACCCTGTTCCTGCTCCCAAGCTACTGCCTCTGGAAATCATGTTTGTATACCATCTTTGTGGAGAGCAGCAAATTGTTAAACCTAGGGTTCATGGAACCTGGTTCAGATTCATCTTTGGCCATAAAAACTCACTGGATGAGACAGTGGTTAACTGTTCCATGGACATATCATTTTAGGGTCATAATACATTGAAAGTAACATCATAGCACCAAACCAAAAAATATTGGCTAATGGCTAATATCCTGTTGTAAGAAAGATGTCATGATCAAATTGCTCCTAAAGACTTCTTTTTTAAATTTCAGGGTGCATGCAACTTTATCTTTCAGCATGTGAGCTGCATGCAGTTTCCTTGTTAATGTGAATTGGTGATACTGGTGGAGGGTTTTTTTTAACTGTTTTCATGTTGTTTATATTTTGTGTTTACATTTCTTTGTAGGCCACCCAGGCTAGTAGCCTGCCACTAGATGAGTGGGGGAACAGATTAAATAAATAAATAAATACATGGTGGCAATCTACCACTGATAATGGCATCATCCTCCATTGTGCAGGCCAAACTGTGGAACAGGATACTGGTTATAGTTTATAACAGAGAAAATACCTTTAGGGGACAGCCATTGCAATCTGCTGTAGCACAATCAATAAAGAGATCTGCAACGACTTCGGGATTAATGAACCACTTACAGCATATGCCTCTATGGTTTACAATCCACTTCATATTATCCATCTGTCTGATGAAGTATTCGTTTTATTTATTTTCATTGAAAATATTTTAGCCTGTTTTTCTCCTTAAAAAGACCCAACATGGCTTACATCATTGAAAAGACAATAGTTAAAAGCTAAAATTGGTTTGTGTGCAACTATTAAAAAGAAACCAGCATTATATATATTTAAAAAAAAACAAAATAAAATCAGCATTAAAAACACATTTAAAAGTAAATGAGCATAACAAGCCATTTTAAAAATCTCTCTCAGATCACCAGTCACTAAGGAAAAGGTTGTCTAAAGAGAAAAGTCTTTCCCTGCCTGCAGAAGGACAGCCTGCCTTCCTGTGAGAGGGAGTTCTAGAGTCTTGAGAGCCGCAGTAGAGAAGGTGGGACCAAGAGAAGGGCCTCTCCTGATTATCTTAATGCCTGGTCAGGCTCATACAAGGAGATGCGGTCTTTTAGAAAGCTTGGTCCAAGACATTTAGACTCAGATTCAAAGTTTTGGTCCTCATGCTTAAAGCCCTGTGCTTTAGAAACACTGTACCTGAAGGAGAGCTAGCTGGCTGCTGCATGTTCCTGCCAAATTAAGTGTCTTCTCCTAATGCCCCTGCCATTATGTCATGACGGGGGGGGGGGTTGGCAGCAAAAGGCCTTCTCTAGTGTCCCCTTGTTATTTGTAAAACATTTTTATTTTATCATATTTTATATTTGTAAAATATTGTGTGGTAAAACATTTTAAGCAAACAACTATTTGAAACAAGTAAATAAAAAGGAAGATTCAAGTCACTCACAATTTATGTCACAATCAGTCTTTTTGCTTTTAAGCTGCCTGGATAGCTCAGTTAAGAGGTGACTACAGGCATTGGTAAGATGCCTAGATGCCCTAAGCACATCTGATCTCACTTGATTTCGGAAGCTAAGCAGGGTCAGCCCTGGTTAGTACTTGGATGGGCGACCACCAGGGAATACCAGGTGCTGTAGGCGCCTGGAGTAGGAACTGGCAAGCTACTCCAGTATTTCTGCCAAGAAAACTCCATGGACATGGAGTCACGAAGAGTCGGTCATGACTGTAACGACACAACACACACAGGCATTGGTGAGTTCGATTCCCCATTGTGTCTCTCAGATCCAACCTGTGTCTAGCCATGGAGTTGTGCAGTCTCAGAGTAGTCCCAGAAGAAGGGCCTGTGGAAAAAAATTGAAGAGTTATAATGGAGAAATAAATTTTAATAAATAATAATTGGAGTGGTTCCGAGACCCATCGGAACCACCCAAATACGCTCCACACCATCACAAGCACAACACTTTTTACCCGGTCCCAAAATTCTACTCCGTTCCCGAGATATTGGGAAGAATACAAAAACCGCCACTTTTGCCGGCTGAGAGGCCTTGCGAGCAGGAGCTTGGCAGGCGGAAAGCTTCAATTCGCACCTAATTTGTTAGTTTACATTGTATCCAGATAACCGCGGCAGTTCATTTCCGCGGAGACTCCATAAACCAGCAGGGGTGAGAAAGAGAAACCCGTCTGCACGTCTTAACCAATCAGCGCCCCCGCCATCAATCAATGTCTTGTTAATTATCGCCGGAAGGGAGCGCCCGGCGGGGGGACCCGATTACGTTGAATTAACTAGGTAGACCACTCCAACCAAAAAGAACCGGAGCCCCTCCCGAGAAAATTCGAAAATCCCAGCCGTTCAGGGTTCCGGGGAGGCAGCCGGGGTCTGTTCAAGCCAGCGATATGAATCTGCCTTCTCCTCGCTGGTCCAGGGTTCCACAAACCCGGCTTCAGTCGAGACTTCCCCTCGGTCTCCGTTTCTCCCCGAGCCTCCGTTCCATAAGAATCTGGCTCCCTCCCGGTAATGCTTCTCTATGCAAGTAGTCTGACCCCCTATCCCAGGCAATGTTTTTCTATGAGAGTAGACCAACCCGCCCTTCCGAACTACACAAACGGGGTTCCCCCTTCCAGGGGAAATCTTCGGAATCTTATTGCTCTTAAGCCAAAGGTTTCCTCCGAAGGATGGTCAAGGGCCTTCACTGACAATTTTGTTAACCCCTTCCTGGTCAAATTAAACTCCCCCTTTGATCCCCTAGCGCCAGAGACGCAGCCCAGGAAATTCTTCCTGAACTGATGGATTATTCCCTCCATGCTCATGGCTAGCAAGGGAATGATCATGAATGACCATTCACAAGAACCAGGGACTCCCTTACACCTAAAGGACTACCTCCATGGTCCTCCTGCCAAAGTGTCTCCCAGCCCTTGACCCCAGGCGCCCCCTCTCTCTCCCTTTCTCTTTCTCCTTTTTCTCTCCCCCTTTAACCCATCTTCCCTGGATGTGCTGTAAGCGTGTTCCTGCTCTGTCCTATGGTTCCTATACCTATGTAATCTTGGGCGAGCGGTTATGGAAAAAGAAGAAGACATCATGGCAACTTCCACAAGGCGGTCACATCTTCTAGAAGCAAGACTCCATTCTTCATCAAAATTCCAACACGTCGCCTTCTGTAGCTGTTTCCCAGATTAAGCCCCAGCCCGGGGCTTCTCATTGTCACAACAACACATTCCTCTGGAACTGTTTGGCGGCCCCAGGGCTAATCCCATTGACTCTCCAGCACCATATTGACTTTCATATTGACCCTCTCTGGCCCCCTGTTGATTTTTCAATCTTCCCAAGTTTACCTGGACCCAAGGACAATGCCCTGTTCCCCTTTTCCATTGTCACCTCTTAATAGCCCAATTAAAGAACAGATTTGGCTCAGTAACACCTGGGCATGTATCTGGTTCCAGCTCACCAGGGACATCCCCTGCCCACCCAGAACCACCCCTGGACTACACCGATTCGACATCCTGGAAGACCGTCCCCTGGCCCACCCCTGGGAGGTGCCGCTCGGGAGGGGGAAAGGGGGAACTAATTAAAATGTGGTTTTCTTGGTCTTCGGGGCTGGACATCTTAGCTCTGTCTCAGCTGGTGTTCGCCTACTGTTTCTTTATTAAGCTCAATAAAAGCAGTATTTCACTGGGATCTCTCTCCTGCTGGATTCTTTATTGGGTCTTTGGGCTCCAGCAGAACTCAGCAGTATTAGCCTTGCTGAAGCCACATTTTAAAATACATCTTAAATTCAACAAAACCTCTTGTGAGTATTCTCCACCTAGACAACCCTAAACAGTGTTGCCTTCAGTCAGAACTGACTTGTTGACACACTATTAGTATGGTTATTTCTGTACTAGGGTGCTGCATCTGACTTTTATAGCCATGCCACTTACAGAAATGTCTATTAAACTTGTGCTTCTCTCCTAAATAAGGTCAAAAGTGGACACTTCGTTTTGAATGTCATTCCAAGAATAGTCAGCAGTAACATGAGTGTGGAGACTGGGGTAGAGAAACGCTAGGACCCAATGGAGTGCCGCCTGCCCTGAGAAAAGAGAACTGGGGTGAATGGTGGGAAGAACAAACAGGAAGGGAAGGAAGGCCAACCAGGCAATTGAAGGAGGAGCAAGAGAGAGAAGGCGCCAGGAGGAAATTTGAGGAGATGCTCTGTATTGGTGGACAGGAAAAAAAGCGGGAAAGAATGAACCAGTGGTGATGGAGATGGGGTTCAGAAATATAAAGGGATGGGCGCACATTCTTCCCTCAGGATGGGACTGAGTATGGATGCAAAACCCTGACACTTCTAGGTGGGAGAAGATGATGATGCTCGTGCGGAGACGGAGTGTTAGGAAAGCACATAAGGTTGGCTGTTCATACTGGGGCGAGAGGGAGCTGAGAGAGTATCGGAGGAAATTAAAGCAAATAAGAAAAGACCTTGCACTAGACAAGTGGGTTGCCCAGAAAGTTGAGGAAGAGAGAAAGGAGAAGAAGTACTCCTTGGGAAGGGGTGTTGCAGCTCTCCAAATAAAACCCACCAGAAGGGGAGAATGGAAGGAATGTGGGACCCAAACCTCATGGGAGGATGGGGTGACGTTGGAGGAGAAGGGACGTCATGGGAGGAAAATCTTTCTGAGTTGAGTGTGTGTTCTAGCCCTGTGTCATGTAGCCCCCCCCCTTATGAAAATAAGAGCAAACCCTTTGTTATACCTGTTGCTGAAGTGATACCTCCATCTTTTTGGAAGAACGAAATAAAACAGACATTTTGGAGAATACAAAGGTGTCTTTATTGAACTATGGGCGGGCGGATATCAGATGAAAGGAAGAACCCTCACAATGAGTCAAGTTGCTTGGTTCTCAGCAGTCCATGGTGCTGTAAAACAAAACAAAACCCAACAAAACAAACTCAGCAAAACAAGGACTCTTGACAGCTGGTTGGGCAAACAGAATACAGGTAAGATTCTGGATTAGTTCACACCGTACAAGCATTGCTGGTGATCTAAACTTTGCTGTGTGCAGAGCTAATCCATGTTAATGCCATGTTCAGACATCAGAACAGAGTGAATATCTGAATGCTTCCGCCATATGGCAGGTGTCTACTGTAATGCCAAGTTAAATCTGGGTGCTCTATGTGGCATATGTAGAAGGCAGCTGTGACATCAACATCTCCCATGGAATTCTATCTATTTGGCTACACAGCCTAAAAGCCACCATGGTCTGACCTATAAGGAATGATGACTATGTACAGAAAGAGATGTGAGTAAGAGCCCCAAGAAAGCACATTTTAGCTAGATTGCATTTGCTTCCCATACTGACATGTTGCAGTCACTAACAAAACACATACTGTTTGTTTCTGCTTGTTGTCACCATCTAACAGAGCATCTTAGAGGTGTCAGCTAGGATAAACATCCTTTGGTTCATCTGGCCTCAGGCTTATAAAAAGGAAACCTATGATGGGCTGTGTGTGCACAATGTCTTCCTGAAGGCCATTTTAGAAGTGTCACATTATCATTTCAGAGTTACCATTCCTTTCTGTGGAAGTTGTTTCCATGTTGAGTCTCTCAGGTCATTTGGATATGAACCCCATTTATTTTCAAGAGAGAAAAAGGGTTCCTGATTCACGGCCAAGTGAGGTTTTGATCACATGAAAGACTTGATGTGCTACCATTACAGCATCCACACATCCCCCTCTCCTTATGTGTTTATGGTGCTAGAAACACATTTCTCCTTCACTGATTCCAAACCTCCATAATGACCTCATTGCTCTGGTGCACATAAAGTATTCTGGACTTGCAAATGAAAGGGGCCAGTCAAATGCCAGAACCCGGCAAGCTGTGTGTAAAGTCACTCCCCAAGGACCGCTTAAGACTGATTTAATTAACACAAGCAGCACATTAAGAGCTGCCAAACATGGTTCCCATGTTGACATTGTCCAGACTTTTTGTCAGGAGAGCTCTGGCTGTCATCACTAACCTTATGCTCTTCTAGCATAACCTTACTCCTCGTTGGAAAGGCAAGCTGATCCAGACACACAGGCTTTGTTGTGTTTAAGTCAAACCTAGAGTTGTATCCAGTTGAGTCCCTCTGCTGGTGGAAAGCTCCAGCCACTTGCAGAAAGTCCTTTCTGCTCTTGCACAGGTATCCATTCCAACAAGTGGATTCTGCTGGCCCAAGCTGGCCCACAAGCCCTTCCACAAGGCTTTGCATAAGTAATTGCATGAATCATAAGGTACTTCATCATCCATTTAGACATTGCTTGCACTACTACCTGTGGTGCAACTGCTTCTGGAAGAAGGCTATTCTATCTCAATTTTGTTTTCTAGTAGACTAATGTTCGATTATGGTCTCAGTGTTATGAGCGGATAAGTTGGCTTGATTCGTACTTTGCTATCATCTTGGAGGGCAGAGAAGTATAATCTCTAAACTCACTCAGGACTGGCATTTGGAAAACGAGTGGTTCTGTTTGCAGGCAGGCTATGAATGGCTGTAATGTACTTATAAGGCCCTTTTATGAGTGGAATCCACTTTCAGTTTGTGTGTGCCTTATTGAGACCTTGCCAGGCTATGCATTAATAGGTACCATCTTCCAATCCCCAAGGAAAGGGGAACTGGGCAATGTGAAAGGGATGTCCATCTGTATGGAAAGAAGTACCGTGCTCCCCCGCTTTTTGGCGGTTCATATACTGTGTTATATTGCAGGACCACAATATATGAAAGGCAAGGCCCCCTGGGGTAAACTGGATGGGCCTATCTGGGGCTTCCTGCACTTACCTCAGGCCTGGTGCTGCCCCAAAAGGACCTCCAACAGGCTTCCTTACCTGTTGGAGGCCCCAAATGAAAACAGTTCAGAAACAACTTTCACTGGGTCAAAAGGAACATACAGCACCGCTTGTCCACAGATAAGCAGTGTTTCCAAAGTAAATAGGAGATCACTTGGTATTTCCTTTGCCTCACACCGTGCCTACTATTATACAGGTTTAAAATTGGATATGTGACCATTTCTTTTATTAATTGCTGCCAATCCTGAGTGATGCACATGGGGAACCTGGGGGGGGGGTTAAATCCTGTTTTTCATAATAACAGTCTTGTAAAATGTGTTAGGCTGTCATTTTCCCAAAGTCACTCACTGAGTTTCATACTTGCTGAGAAGTTTTTGGAAATGTTGCAGTTGAACTAGAACTCCATGCTGGCTGGTGGCAAGGGTGGTTTCTTGGTTATAGAAAATGCAAATTGTCGAATCTTGGGATTTTTAACAACTTTTAAAAAGTCTCCCCAGTACAATTAGGTGTCCCCCCCCCCTTTGGTTTTAAGATGTTTGAGCAAGACATGAAGAACAACCACTGTTTGTCCGATTACACTGTCCTCTTTGGGATTGCTTGAAAATGCTCCCAATACCAAAATGAATTCAGATTTATGTACACAGGGATGCTGTTAAAAGCTCAGAAACGGGATGCATAAACTGTCTGCTCCATGTTTCTTCCAGGAAGAATCTTCAGTCTTGATATCTAGGGTCATAAATAAAAATTCAGGAGTATCTGTTCTCCTGCTGCATGACAATATACTGTATGAGCTTTCCTGAAGAACTTTCTGTCTTTTCACCCCTGTGCTTGTTTCAACCTAAATATGCTCTGTAGAAAATATACACCCTCTTCCTATGCTGATTGAGGGCCAGGGTAATTCCTAGCTGTAATTCAGCATATATGGGGTTAGAGTTAGGGTTAGGGTTTTAATATTTTAAAATGGCTGTAGTCTTCATGATTACTGAGATTACTTATGATTTCATTTTTGTCCCATCCTTCCTATAGAATGCCCAGGATGTCTAAATGTCGATTGGTTAGATTGGCCTGAGGTCTGAGAGAGTTCGAGCAATTTGATCTGCCAGCAGAAGCAAACTTAGATACATACACAAGTAGAACAGAGCAATGAGCATCAATAACATTTCACTTCACAGTGAACATGACATGATGTATATGCAGAGCATGGCAAAAATGAGCACCTTCTCACCAAAGGTACAAAGAATACTGATTCCTGGAGTCCTTTTATACTTCTATCATGCCTTGTCATAACCAATCAGGAAACTGGTTACCTCATGCTGTTGCACCTATCTTGCATCAGCATTGCTCATTACATTCATACTGTAAACCCGGGTTTTATCATGATTCAGCAATACATGCTCATTTACAAATCAATTAAATACATATAGGAAACACCTGTAGGCAAGCCTCGTCTGTCTAATACAATATATTTTTCTATCTAATATCTGGAAAGGTCACCCAGTGAGCTTTAAACCAGGGCCATCCCAAGGCGTTTTGCTGCCTAAAGAAATGGGCAACGGGGCCTCCTTCCCCGTTCTGTAGAAAGACTCTTACCATAAGTGGAGCAGCAATTGTATCCTTCTTTAATGTTGGCTATGGAACTGCATCTTTTCCCCCCTACCTGAAGGCTTCTGACTCTGGGGAGCATCCAGATCTTGCCCCCAGTACCTCCCACCTCAGTCAGCTGCCTTGGTTTCCCCAGTGGTAGGTCTGGCTCTGCTTTAGTTTCATACTCCAGCTATGATAAATGAACTCAATCTGCATTTATGAAAAGCTTGCGTTTGGGCAGAAAATCCTGTATTTAGTGTGGAGCAATCTGTCTCTTTCTTCCTGCTCTCTCCTCATTGTCACCCTACCTGAAGGCTCCAGGCTCTGTGGGATGCCCACACCTTCCCCCAGTATCACCCACCTGAATCATATTCCTCTCAGAGTGCTATTTAACTTTCCCTCACATAGTGCTACTCTGCCTTTCATAGGCCTGTGTCTCCTACAATTCTCATTTTAGGGTTAGCACAGATCTAGCAAATGTATGCAAAAATAAGCACAAACGTATCAAGTTTATTTGTTTTGAGCATACAACCTCAGCTCCATTGGCACAGAATCTGTTTGTCTTGTAGCATTCTACAGAAGAGGCTGCACAAATCCAGAGCATGTATATATGTTTTGACAAGATGCATATATTTAGCATAATTTCTTTAATGTACACCACACAGACCACTTTACTTTCTGTTTCCTTTTGGGATTTGGAGTCTGATTCAAGGGCCAGAAAAGCGATTGGAGAAGTTTTCATTGATTCCACAAGAACCATTTTGGGCCAGTCTTTGGATGGGAATGACGAGATGGGGATGCAGCACTTAATTGAAGTTGTTATTGGTTTGGGTGTGGAGGGGGAGAGAGGTTCATGTTAAAATGGAAGGATTGTCTAAGCAGAATGAAAAGCAGCAGCTGAACAAATATAACCTGTATGGAATAATTGATCTGCTGGGTTGTGCAGCTGGCTTTCCTTGTGAGCAGATCCAAAGTTCTCAAATTTACTCATTATTCCAAAAATCACTGGCAAATTTCTTTGTGCAAAATATCCCCTGAGATATGTTTGTGAAAGCCTGAAGTACATGCTGCTTCAGTTACACACATATCCAGTTACACACATCTTGGCTGGAACTATCTAAACACAATACAAATTCCAAATAATACAGCATAACTATAGAATCTGAAATTCATTTCCGTAGAATCGTTGATCTTCACCTTCTGTGAAAAAAAGTTCTATCCGGTGCAGGACTAAAAGTGAGCTACAAATATCTCAAAAGAACCAGTTGCCTTAAAGGGAGCCAAGCCCCAATGCTTTGTCCTGCAGTGTCTCCTCAGAGGGAATCTCTCCAACCCCACCAGACCTGAAGCTAGCAAGGAGTTGTATCAGATAGCTTCTATGCCGCCATGGCTGCTGACTAGGTCATTAGCTAAATACGTAGGCTTTGGCCGTGGTCTTACTAGTGTTTTCTGTGCAGTTTTGCTGCAGTGAACTGCGCAGTAAAAGATCGCGTCCTAACCGCGAAGGGAAGTAAATCGGTGTCCCAGTCGACCACACCCCCAGAACCGCACTTTCACTGAAGTTTCTTAAACCACCACTATGGGTTGGTTTAAAAAACTTCCCTTAAAAATGCGCAATAATTTGCTTCTCTAACGAGGTGCAACCCCAGAAAATACGCAGTATTTAGCTTCATACCCCATTTCCTGCCACTTCCTGTGGGTCCGGCTTGTCGATTCTTCATTGAGAACACATGAAACATGTGGAAGGAAAGCGGGCACTTTCGCAAAATGAGAAACTGCAGTGGTTGAAAGATGGCTTACCAGTAATGACCCCGGGAATTTCTTTTTATATATATGCAATGGAGACTTAGAAAATCGACACAGAAAAAAGGGAAAAGATGCGCAGTAGGCAAGTAGAGACGGGCACATAGCAGAAAAATACTACCCTGGTGACAGGACACTAACTACACATCAAACTCCACGTGACAACCTGGGGAAAATATGCATAAAATTAAGATGTGCAGAAAACTTTAGTGACAACTGTGGCCATGAAAGTGAACGCAGAGCTTTAAAAAGTCGCTTTTTTGTAACATTTTCACTCAAAACTCTGTGTCCATGGGATCCATTTTGTCTTAAAGCCTGTGCCTTTCCCTCATGTTCAGTGCTTTAAAAAAATAACTCCTGGAAGAACTTGCATTATTTTGAACTGGTCTTTGTTGAAGGAGGTGAAGCCTAGTGCTGTAGCACTTCCTTTGCAGAGTTCATTTGTATGTCAGAGGCTCCCAGCTGGAAGCCTTTAAGAAACCCTTTATAACTGGCTTCAAAAGAGTGGCAATGTGGGGGCTCCAGAGGTGGTTAAGAATATCCCATAGAAACAAGGACCTGTATTCTGCAGCGCAATGTAGATGCTGATATCAGTAAGCTCTGGCACCCTTTGGGATGTATCATGCCTACCCATGCTGATTTGCAGCAGTATTTTTGATCATTAGGGCAAGCGCCCCCCTCCCCCCCATTCAAACATAGAGCTTGTTTTTTCTAGCACTAGCCTCTTTGCTAAATCTTGGCCATGACTGCCCTTTCCACATGATGTGTTTGAGACTAAACATACTTATTTTCAGACTGTCTGTGCATGTGGCCTTTCTGTTAGTTATATTGCCATGAACTTGGCCTGTTGTGTTCCTGCCAGTGCCGTGAGCTGAGCAGCACAGATTGCCTTTTAACAACAGAAGCCCATCCATGTTATGTGGATGACCCCACAATGGGTCATTTCGATTTCAATTGGCCATTGATAACTTCCACCCACATTGCTACAGGTGAAACAGTAGTATGAATGGGCTTCAGAGGGCTTACAAAGATTACAGTGGGTCCAAAACATGGCAGCCAGAAATGGGGCTGGTAACAGGGATCCACCACCACCCTGGCCATTTCAGCAAACCCACTGTTGCCAATCAGAATTCCAAGTGACAGTGCTAACTATGGGCGCTTTTACACGACCCCTAAGATCCGCTGGCCACTTAAATTCGGGCCAGAGATCTTAGGGGCTTGTCGCTCTTCCTGTGTTCCCAACCCTTCATCATTCCTGGCTGCTGGCTGCGTGAGGGGAGGGAGGAAAAAAAGGAAGAAAAGAGCGTGGCTCTCCTCCGTTCTGGCTCTCCCTCTTGCCGCGGCAACATTCCAGTCTCTTAAGGAGCTCTTAAGGAGCTCTTAAAGGAGCAGGAGCCAAAAAAACAATAAGCAGAAGCGAGGAGAGCCCCGCACTCACTATCGTTACACCGCATTTTCACCTCCAGAGAGCAGGTACTTGAAAGGTGCGCTGGGATGCGCTTATGGGGGTGTGGTCGCACTTAATTTCCTGTAAACTCCGGAGCTGGTGGGGAAACATTTCTAAGCTCCGGAGCTGGGAGCCATTTGCCCCGGAGTTTAGGGGTCATGTATAAACGCCCATAAGGCACTGAACAGCGTGGGGACGTAGAAGAGGGCTTCTCTGTCATTGCTCCCAGGCTCTGGAACTCTCTCCCACAGGAAGATAGATTGGCCCTATCTTTACTGTTCTTCAGAAACCAGGCAAATTCTGAGAGGGAGTTTTTAAAATTGGAGTATTTTACTTTACTGCATTGAATGTATTTTGGAGTTACTTATGTTTTTGCTTTTGTATTCCTTGGTCCTTTTAGTATTGTGTACTCATTGTTGCTAATTTAAATAGTGACTTTCGATTGTTGTAGACCAGATTGGGTCCTCTTTAAGGAGAAAGACAAGAATATATTTAAGTTTTTTAAAAAATATTTAAATTTTAAAAAATTAAAAGTCTAATCAGACTTCTGCCACAGCTGGGCAAGTGGGATGAGAACCAAGTTGATAAGGAGCTGTTATTGTCAGCAGAATTCACGAGCAGCGATAGCCAGCCGATGGGTATTTTCACAATGCCTGAATTATCACCCTCAACTAGCAAATGCCCAAAAGTTGACGCCATGGTAAAGCTGGGTGTGCAGTTAATGCACATGGAATTGCCAAGGCCATGTCAGCTTTTATGAAGCATGTCAGCCTTTTTTGAATATCTGCTTCTCAGAATCCAACAATTGGCTCCAAATACATATCTTCCTGCTGCCACCCATTATTCATTACAATGTCCATGTCTTCCTTTCAGGTCTCCTCACAAGCAACCAGAGAGCCATGTAAGAGCTGCAGAGATAACATTCTCCATTCCTGGCACCAGGTCACTAAGGCAAGACCAAAATACGGGGCAGCCGCTAACTGGTAACAGGGGAAAAATTAAGCCCTGCCTTTTATTCTAGAAATAACAAGCACACAGAATGGTCATGGAACTGGTGAGGCGATGGAATCTCCCCCTGCAACTGGGAACAGCAGGCTGCCTCAGAAGGGGAGGGGAGGATGCTTGGTGTTCACAGCTTTGGTGTCCAGGATAGGCTGTTGCCAAACGTTGTTACAGTGGTACCTCGTAAGACGAATGAAATTTCCAAGAATAGGCAAAACTTGTTTTTTTTTTTAATTTTTTATTAGTTTAAAAAAACATATACAAATTACATAAAAGAAAAACAAACATCGACAACAGTGCACCCCTTCACCAACAGGATCGCTCTTCATATTTACATTCATCATCCTCCCCTCCAGAACAGAATCGATTGTTGCGCGGAAACCTTACCCTTATTCCGTACAAGTACGTATTCAATGAATCTACCCCATATATCATAGAAAATATCTCTTTTTAACTCTCCTTTTTTAACCTTGAGAGAGCAAGTCAATTTATCATTTAAAGCTATATTCCATACTTCCTTATACCATTCTTCTAAACATAGTTCATATTTAGATTTCCAATTTCTAGCAATTATTAATCTAGCTGCTGTCAACAAATTTGTAATCAACTCTTTAGTTTTAACATCATAGTTATGGTCCACAAATATTGATAACAACGCAATTTCAGATTTAGGCTCTATAGTCATTTCTAATATATCACTTAATTCTTTAAAGATACATTTCCAAAATTTCTGTATCTTTTTACATTCCCACCACATATGATAAAAGGTACCAATCTCATTATCACATTTCCAACAAAGCTTAGAAAAATTTACATTCATTTTATTCAATTTCACTGGTGTCATATACCATCTTAAACTTATTTTAAAGAAATTTTCCTTTATTCTAACAGACAAAGATCTGAGTATTCTCATTCTCCACATTTTAGCCCAGTCTTCTTCTCTTATTTCTTTTTTAATATCTTGTTCCCACATTAATTTCGATCCAAGTCCTCCCCTATTATCATCTAAATCCGAAATAATTTTATATAGTTTGCTAACAATACCCTTTACTATCATTTCACTCTGAGTATCCTCGTACAACAGTAAATGCTGTTCATATTTTGTATACTCTCTACATTTATTATTTTTCTTTAACCACGTATCAGTCCATTTCTTTAATTGTATAAAACTGAACCATGATATATCCCTAACTTGGAGAACTTCATTCATTTGTTCTTTCCCTCTCATCTTGTCTATCCAGTCTTTCAATCTAATCACTTGTTTATCCCTAAATACTTTTTTAAAAACTTTCAAATTTGAAGGGAAATTCTCCATTTCAGTTACAGATCTCAATGGTGAGTCTAAGGGACATAATTTTTTCTTATGCAAATACCATGCATTTAACATAGATCGAAGAAAGGGGTTGTTAATCTCATTTAACTTTGATTTCTTAGTAGTGCCAAATAGGTATTTTTCAATATCCTCCTTTATTTCCGATGATTCCATTTCCCACCATATTAATCTTTCTGGACTAAACACAATATCCCCAATAAACCTTATTTGATTTGCTAAATAATAGTTTTTAACATTCGGTAGACCTATACCACCTTTATTCTGGGCCATATACCAATATTTTTTGTTTATTCTAGCTTTTTTACCACTGTTACAATAGTTGTTAATTAAATCTTGCCAAAATTTAAGGTCATCCTTACTTAGCTGTATTGGAAGCATCATAAAAAGAAAATTTAACTTTGGTAGAATTTTCATTTTCATCAATGCAATCTTCCCAAACCAAGAAAGTTTTAAACTTGAATATTCTAACATTTTATTCTTAATTTCTTTCTTCAGTTTACTATAATTAAATTCCTTTAGTTTCTGTGTATCCTTTGCTAATTCTATACCTAAATACTTAATTGAATTACTTATCTTACATCCGTAGTTGTGGGTAAACACTTCTTGTTCTTCCTTGTTATGATTAAACAGCATCACCTGAGATTTCTGCCAGTTAACCCTCAATCCAGATATTGACCCAAATTTCTCCAGATGATATTTAAGTCTCTCCATACTCTCTAGTGGGTTTTTAATTGTCAATAAGGAATCATCTGCAAATAAATTAATCTTTACTTTATTATCAATACCTAGTCCGCTAATTGACTCATCATTTCTTATTTTATCCGCTAACATTTCAATCATTAAGCAAAATAAAACTGGGGAGAGGGGGCAACCTTGTCTAGTGCCTCGGCCTAGAGATATCCTATCTGAAATCCCATCATTAATTATTATCTCAGATGTATTTTTAGAATATAATTGATCTATCACACCTCTAAATTTCGCTCCAAACCCCCAATTTTCAATCACTATTTTTAGTGTTGGCCATTCCACACAATCGAAAGCCTTAAATATATCCAATGATATAATGCCAGCCTTCCGTTTGTTCATTTCTATATCATATATAATATTCAGCACTCTTCTAGTTAAATTAGACATTTGTCTTCCCTTTAAAAACCCATTTTGATCTTCCTTAATATATCTTGTAATGAACCCATTCATTCTGTTCGCTAATATTGCAGTAAAAATCTTAGCATCTTGATTTATTAATGAAATAGGTCTATATGAACTAGGGTCCATCACATCCTTATTAGGTTTTGGAATAAGAATTGTTAATGAATGTTTCCAAGATAATGGTATTTTATCTCCTTGTAAAATTCTATTAAAAAGTAATTTTAATCTTGGGACTAAAACTGATTTAAACAATTTATAAAAATCTGAATCCAATCCATCACAACCCGGGGTTTTACCATTTTTTAGCTTGTCAATAATTGCTCCGATCTCTTCCTCTTGAATTGGTTTTTCTAATTCTCTCATGTCTGTCTCTAATATCTTATCTTTAACAATTTCTTTAACATACTTTTCTATGTCTGCTTTTGAGGCATTACCTCCCTTATATAAATCTTCATAAAATTCTTGAAATATTTGCAATTTATCTTTCATCAAGCCACACTTCTTTCCTAATTTATCTCTAATCACACCTATTGCATTTTTTGCTCTTCTAGCTTGACATAGCCGTGCCAAAAATCTAGAATTCTTATTACTAAATTCAAAATAATTTCTCTTCATATACATTAAATCCCTCTGAACTTTGTCTAATTCTATGCTATCTAGTTCTTTTCTTTTAGCTTGAAGTTCTAAAAAAATGCACATGGAATTGCCAAGGCCATGTCAGCTTTTATGAAGCATGTCAGCCTTTTTTGAATATCTGCTTCTCAGAATCCAACAATTGGCTCCAAATACATATCTTCCTGCTGCCACCCATTATTCATTACAATGTCCATGTCTTCCTTTCAGGTCTCCTCACAAGCAACCAGAGAGCCATGTAAGAGCTGCAGAGATAACATTCTCCATTCCTGGCACCAGGTCACTAAGGCAAGACCAAAATACGGGGCAGCCGCTAACTGGTAACAGGGGAAAAATTAAGCCCTGCCTTTTATTCTAGAAATAACAAGCACACCGAATGGTCATGGAACTGGTGAGGCGATGGAATCTCCCCCTGCAACTGGGAACAGCAGGCTGCCTCAGAAGGGGAGGGGAGGATGTCTGGTGTTCACAGCTTTGGTGTCCAGGATAGGCTGTTGCCAAACGTTGTTACAGTGGTACCTCGTAAGACGAATGAAATTTCCAAGAATAGGCAAAACTTGTAAGACAAATTTTTCCCCCATGGGATGCCTTGTAAGATGAATAATGGTAGCAACAACAAAAACAAACCAAAGGAAATTTCAAAAAATGCTCCTAATAGGATGCTTAGCATCCCTGTAGCAATATGGCTATTCAGACTTCTAAAAGTCCTCTAAAATGCACCTAGGATGCACTGCAACCTTGTGGCAATAAATTATTTTAAATAGGTACTCAGGTCTCATTGCAATCCAGTGGCTCGTGGTTAGCACCAGTCTTCAAATCCAGAGGTGTGCACAGTATTTATGCACGGTGTTACACAGTGTTTATCTCTTTAAAGTGCACACAATAAAGAGTTTTTTAATTTTAAAAAAGGTGTTTCTGTCTTTTTTCTAGGCTTTGGAATGAATTAATCGGTTTTCCATTGTTTCTGCGTTTTATAAGATGAATTTTTTGTAAGACCCTTCCCGGGTCTTCTGGAAGCCCCAAAAGGGCCTCCCTGAAAACCGGAAGGGACTCCAGAAGGCCCGGGAAGGCCCTCGCAGGCCCATTCAGGGCAGCACCAGTCCTGGAGTAAGTAAGGGAGGCCTGAAACAGGCCTTCCCCCCTCCCCCACTTACCCTAGGGGGGCTTTTTTCATATACTGCGGTCCCGCTACATATGAACCGTGAATGGGTGGGGTACCACTGTCCACACCCGGCTGGATAGCACAATGTTTTAGGTACAATATTTGGCTGTGGAGTCAGAGTCTGGGAATTCAATTCCCCACTGTGGAAGAGCCAGCCGGTGTGGCCTTGGGCAAGCTGGACGGTAGTCTCAAGGCACACCCAAAAGAAGAGAATGGTAAACCATGACTGTGTTTTCTCTCCCTTGAAAACCCTGGAAAGGGTTGTCGTAAGTCAGAATTGACTTGGCAGCACCCCATATGTACATATTGTAGACTGTTGTATCTTTATAGGGACTGTTATTCCAAATAGGTGCCCTGTTTTACTAATGTTCTCCATAAAGGCCAAGAGGACTGGCTTAAGACCAGAGCTTAGATAAGTTACTGGCTGGGGAGCCGCAGCTGTCCTATTCAAAAAGTAACTCTTCCAATCTCTCTGTATTGCTTATGCATGATTAAAGCAAAACACTGGTTTAATAAGAGCTCCTAAATGTTTGAGAACAAAACTTACCAGATGTGTCTCCATCTTAAAAGGGGAGAGTTCTACCAGACTTTCTCCAAGCCTAACCAGCGCACCGTATCTGCTGTACCTTGGGGCTCCTTTGAGCTTTTCTAGCAGAAAAGGCAGCTTTATTAAATCTCCTTTTAAAGCTGTAACAACAATTAATAATTTGCAGCTGCTTCAATGTGTATTGCAAGGAACTCTGGAGGGGCGGGGGGAATCTCGTCTGGCCAGCTTCACCTGTCACGTGCCGTACCAGCCCCGTCATTTTTTGCCAGAAGAAAAAATGCCATGAGATCATTTGCAAAAAATAGACCATTCAAAGAGTAATATTTTGGACCCTGTTTCTGTGGCCATGGTTACCCAGTGCCGCTCTCCCTTTGCCCAATGACATAAGGCCTTGGCCAGGCCTTTGGAGGTGGGGGGGGGGGAGAGAGTTCGCCTCGCCTCTGCCATGTCCGTGAACTGCGTTTCCTGAGTTTTCTTTGCAACCCCCTCATTGTTTTCCCTCGAAATGACCCAGCAGCACCGCAGCCTGCACGCTGGGGCTCTCGCTCTCTCCCTCGAAAGCAGGCAGGTCCCCGTCTGTCAAAGCCATCAAGTGAGGACGCTGGGAGCATGGAAACAAAGAGGGTTTTCTGTGAAGCACGTGTGAGTTATTCTCCCCACAGGGTGTCTGCCGCATTCCACGCTTGTGCCTGTCAGAAATCCAAGCAGGCCTTAATCCCTCTCTATACCCACCCCACCCCCCACCCCAGCAAGAGCTTGTCTCAGAAATCAGAATTAATCAGCTTGTTAGACTCCAGGCATACTTTCACTTCTCTGGGGCACCCATTCTGAGAATGGAAAGTTGACACGCCGAGGCTGTGCCTTTCTCCCTTTCCTTTCTTCCACTCTCTCAAACACAACAGAAGACAAAGCTTGGTCCCTTTCCTTTCTGTGGCAGAAGACCTGGGACATGCTTAGAAAACCGTGGTTTTTCCATTAGGGGAGGACATGGTAAGGACTAGGACAGGAGACAGATATCTAATCTCGTGTTCTCCCAGAGGCATTTGACGGGGCCACTGTGTGATACAGGAAACTGGATTAGATGGGCCTTTGGCCTGATCCAGGATGGCTCCCTTCTTATGGCTGTGGAGATATGCCTTACAATCTCAACACTGCCTGTGAGTTGAGCAAGAAGGTCTATAAAAGTTCCTCTACTATTTTGGATTCTGCTGTTGTATGGCGGTCAGGACAGAGTGGCCAAGACCTGGCTTTCAGGGGAGAGATGTTCACCTCTGGGCTTGGGCCAGTACCCTGGAGGAGGTGAGTGCAGAGTCTTCTGGAGTAGTGATCATGGAGACTTATTGATGAGTCACAATGGAAATGAAAAACATAGAATTATAAAATTGGACACTATTCTTTAACTCTTAAAGCAGCCAGAGACGCAGCCCAGGAAAATCTTCCTGGACTGATTATTTATTTCCACCATGCTCTTGGCTCATGAGAGAATGACCCAAAGCAATCTTCCCCAGACCCCAGGGATGCCCTTTCCCTCAAAAGCTTACTTCCACTATCTCCCCTTACCTATACTAGCCCTGGCCTCTGACCTCAGCCAACCTCAACCCCCCTCCTTCTCTCTTCTCTTCTCTCTCTCTCTCTCTCTCTTTTCTTTTTCCTTTTCTCTCTCTTTTCTTCCCACTCTTCCTCTCTCCTGCTCTCCTCCCGGTGCCCCACTCACCCTGGGTGTGCTTTAAATGAGTTCCTACACTGTCCCATGTCTCTTTGGACCTTCACCATCTTGGGCACGGACTCATGGCAGGGGAAGGCAGACATCATGGCGGCTCCACACAAAGACTGCATCTTCCAGAAGGTGAATCCATTGCTCATCCTGGTTCCTGCATGTCTCACAGCTGTGCCCCGGATTATCATCAGCTAGAAAGAAGCATCTCATTGTTTCAACTCAATACCTCTCAGGAACTGTCTGGCAGCCTCAGGGATTATCTCATTGACTCTCTGGTTTCCCTGATTTCCCCCATTGATTTACTGATTTCCCCATGTTTACCCAGACCCTCGGACAATACTCAGTTTCCCCTTCACCATTGTCACACCCCTGATGGCCCATTAAGAGACAGATTAGGCCAGTCACACCTGGGCAGATGCCCAGCCCCGGATCATCAGGAACGCCTTGGGACCACCCAGGACCACCCCTGGACCAACCTCTGGACTGCACCTATTGGACAATCCCGAAGACTGCCCCCTGCCCACCCCCAAGGGAGGCACGCACCTTGGAGGGAGGGAAGGGGAGGAATTAAAATGTGTCTCATCTTTGTCTTCAGGGCGGAACATCTCTGCACTGTCCTGGTGGGGGTGTTCGCCTGCTGTCTTTTATTGAGCTCAATAAAACCAGTATTTTTCCTTGGATCTCTGTCCTGCTGGACTCTTTATTGGGAATTCTGAGGCCCAGCAGCATACAGCAGGAATAGCCTGCTGCAGACTCAACATTATAGGTAAAGGAAACAGAGCAACTGACGAGTACATTTGTCCTTCTGGGGGATTCTTTTACGGAAGCAGGTCACTTTGGGATGAAAAAAGTTGGGTGCAAACCAGGACTTGAGAAAGTTACTCCCAGACTCCTGCAGCTGCCATGGGCACTGAATATGTTGGATAAAGGATTCTTGAGATTTAGAGCCTGTCTACAATTCTGCAAACAAATAAATAAAAATCCACCATACATAACATTGTAATTTCGACAACTGAAGTCATGTGGTTTTTGAGTGGATTCCTGCATTCCTACTGAGTAATTTAAATACTCCCTTTTATAACCGAGTGTAGCATTCACAGTGGGCTTCGGTCGATTAAGAAACAGTGTGTTGATATAAATAGCCTTCTGGTGGCAGTTTATTTAATTTGCTTCCTAAGAAAATGAAATCACTCAGAGGAAATTTTGGATTCATTGTATGAATGTACAACTCAGCACAGTTTTCAACACAAGTCACAACCCAAGTTTTCTGCCTGTGTGACCAGGCCTTCTGAATCCCAAAGAAGCAAGTGTTCCAAGTTTGGGTACAAATCAGGACTCACAACAGTGGGGAATATTAACTAGCAAGCCCATGAAGGTTTAAAAGTGCATTCACATTTAAAAGTTTTCTTCCATATAAAAGGCTGACTCTGCATTTTTAAAACAAAATGCTTTCCTAAACTTTTAGTTTCTGATCTCTTATCACCAGCTACTCACGCCAACAGTAGACCTATTAAGGCATTTGCCTGACCAAGTGAAAGAAAAAAGCAAAGTGGACTGCTTATATACCACCCCATACCACTTCAAGTAGTCTCTGGGCAGTTTACAGTTTTTAATTACAGTATGCAAGCTACATATTCCCCCCCTCCAGCAAGCTGGGTACTCATTTTACCTACCTCGGAAGGATGGAAGGCTGAGTCAACCATGAGCCTGCTACCTGGGATTGAACCCCAGGTCACAAGCACAGTTTTACCTGCAGTAGGGCTATATCCATGGTAGAGCCATTGGGCAGCTTTGAGATGTGTGCACACAGACACACACAGAGAGCATTAGACCTTAGATGTTGAGAACATAGTCTGAAGAGGAAACTGTATGTGTATTGAGCTTAAAAGATGAAGAAATCACCTGGAAAAAAGATCCTTGATCACACAGAGCTCCAGATCACATGACTTCTGTAAGTTTAGGTGACTTTTAGGTAAGGGGCAGGTTGCAAGGCAGGGTTTACATGTGAACCTATGTCCTCACCATGAATATACAGTAATACCTTCGTTTAACAGTAACTTGGTTTAAGAGCGTTTTGTAAGACAAGTAAACATTTCTTCTACATTTTGCCTTGATCGACAAGTGGTGGTGAGTCTCTGGCACTTCAGATGTTTTGGACCACAACTCCCAGATTTCCAAGCCTGTACTGCCAATGACAAAGGACGGTGGGAGTTGTGGTCCAAAACATCTAGAGTGCCAAAGGCTCAGCACCACTGATCTATGGTTTTGGAGCTTTAACCTGTTATCAATACATTTTTCTTATAATCATGCAGCAGGAATAAAATGGGAATATATTAATACTTTGGTATAAGAGTACCTTGGTTAATGAACATTTTGCAAGACAAGCAAACATTTCTTCTAATTTTTGTCTTGATCAACAAACAATGCCTTGCAAGACAAGCACTGTAGTATTATTTATTTATTTATTTATTCATTCATTCATTTTTATACAGCCCGTCTTCCCGAAGGAACTCCGTGTGGTGAACAAAGAGGGCAAGCGAACCCCAAAAGAACAGTACATCAATAAGATAAAATAAGAAGAGAAAAGAATAAAAAATATAATATATAATATAAACTGTTGTGTACTGATCCGTATTCCTATTATCTGTAATTGCTGCCTTCCTGTTCCAAAGGGAACAGGCCTATTGGTTGATTCAAGTTGCTGGATTTGGATCCTCAATTCTATTGGTTCACGCCAAAAGGCAGCTTTGTGATTGCTTGTAATTGTTCCCTCCAAAATGTATCTTTTCCTAGCCAGTCCTCCTTCCTATAAATGTAGCTCCCACTCCCCAGTCCCTCAGTCTTATTCTCTCCCTGAATAAAGAGCTGTTACACTAGAAGCTGTCTCCAGCCTGCTATGTCAAAGAGCTGAATCACTGCTGAAATCACTAACCCACTTCTCAACATAAACAACTCAACAAAGGAGTTGATACGTCATAGGCAAGATGGGACAAAAAAAAATACTAAACCTGGTTGCCAAATGCCTCCCTAAAAAGCAAAGTTTTTAACGCTTTTTTGAAGGTGGGTAGGGACTGTTTGTTTTATTTTTCTTTATATTTGTAAGAACCTTGTGGCGCAGTGGTTAAATGCCTGTTCTGCAGGTAAAACTGTGCTCACGACCTGGTGTTCAGTTCCAAGTAGCAGGCTCATGGTTGACTCAGCCTTCCATCCTTCCGAGGTCGGTAAAATGAGTACCCAGCTTGCTGGTGTGAGTGTGGGCGCTTTTACACGACCCCTAAGATCCGCTGGTCCCTTAAATTCGGACCAGCGATCTTAGGGGTTTGTTGCTCTTCGTGCGTCTCCACGCTGGCTGCTGGCTGCGTGAGGGAGGGAGGGGAAAAAAGGACAAAAGAAGAAAACCTTACCTCCCCTGTGTCAGTGGGAGCTGCCGGGCGAGCCGCCAGTGACTTCCTGGTTGCTCTTAAAGGGGCGGGAGGCAAAGAACAAAAACAAAAAGAAGCGAGGAGAGCCCAGCACATCCGCATTAAATATTTTTCACCATCAAAGAGCAGGTACAAGAAAAGTGCAGCTGGGTCGCGCTTAGGTGGGCGGGGTCGCACTTAATTGTCTGCAAACTCCGGACCTGGTGGGGAAACATTTTTAAGGTCCGGAGCTTGCAGCCCTTTGCCGCGGAGCTTAGGGGTCGTGTATAAACGCCCTGTGTGTGTAGCCTGCATACTATAATTAAAAAAACTGCAAACCACCCAGAGTGGGAACAGAAACTTGAATGAGGGTGGCTTGAGGTCCCCTTTTCTCTAGGAAAGCGGGAGCTCCACGCGGTAGTTTTCTATAGACCCTGTTTCTTTTAGTGACAGAGCAAACACAGACGCATGGTTTGGCTTGCAACTAGGCTCAGAAAGTTGATCGATCTTCTCCAAACGTGCTCCAGTCAGTAAGTATACATTGGACCTCGTCGGGTCATCTGGTAATGGCTGTGAAGGGACTTTCCCCCACCTTTGCTCTGACATCAACACCAGCTGCAAGTTCACTTGCAAAATGCTGCTTCCCTCAGGGCTTCTGTAAATATCAGTATCTCTTGAGAAAAATTAGATTTTCCTTGTCCCCTTCCATCTAGGCCCTGCAGAGTGGTGGTAACCCAGATGTTGTTAGAATGCAATTCCTAGAAAACCCAGCCAGCACACCTGCAATTTTGGTGCCGATACATGGCTGTGATCCATATTTTCGAGTACATAATAGAAAATACAGATCACAGCCATGTATCGGCACCAAAATCACAGGGTAGCTTCTTTGGACTCTTCCCTGTAAGACCCGAGGTTTGGAGTTCAGTGGGCTGAGTTATTAAACCCCAAAGGGGTTCCCTCTAGGACAGGCATGTCCAAACTTTGGCCCTCCTGATGCTTTGGGTCGGGAATGGGGAGTTGCTATAGTCTATAGGAGTTCTATCCCCTTGACCAGGCTTCCTATCTCTTTGGGAAAAGGTCTGGGCCAGATAATGGTCTGGATAAGAGTTAATAAATTGAAACTCAATCCAAACAAGACGGAAGTGCTGTTAATGGGTGCTTCGCTGGACTGGCTAGAGGCCATCTTCCTGTCTTGGAAGGGGTTGCACTCCCCCTAAGGAACAGGGTCCGCAGCTTGGGGGTGCTCCTGAACCCCAGTCTAACTCTGGAAGCCCAGGTGGACTCAGTGGCCCGGGGTGCTTTCCTTCAGATGCGGAAAATATACCAGCTCTACCCCTACCTAGATGAGCAGAGACTCGTGACAGTTACGCATGCAATGGTAACATCCTGTATTGATTACTGCAATGCACTTTACGTGGGGCTGCCTTTGAAGACGGTCCAGAAATTACAACTGGTTCAGAATCGTGCGGCGCGGCTGGTAAGTGGTGGGGCCGCCAGGGATCACATCACGCTGGTTCTGCGTAACCTGCATTGGTTACCAGTTGCTGCCCGAGCCCAATTCAAAGGGCTTGTTTTGACATATAAAGCCCTAAACGGCTTAGGACCTAGATACCTGAAGGACTGCCTCCTTCCATACGAACCTACCCGGCAATTAAGATCGAGCCAGGGGGTCCTTTTGAAAGAGCCATCCCTCAAGGAGGTGAGAGGGATGGCTTGTAGACACAGGGGCTTCTCGGCAGCTGCCCCCAAGCTATAGAATGCCTTCCCGATTGAGATCCGCCAGGTGCCAACATTGATTACATTTTGGCACCAGGTAGTTCCAGAAGTTTTTTAATTGATACAATATAGACTGTGGGTCCTCTGATGACAATTTTAGTGTAATGATTTTAGCGTAAGGTTTTTATTATTTTTTTATTATTTATTGATATTCTATGTTTTAACTGTTTTAATTTTTTTATTGTAAGCCGCCCAGAGACCTTTGGGTAGTGGGCGGCATATAAGTTGTAAAAATAAATAACATAAAATAAAATAAAACAAAATAAAATAAACTCCCAGAATTCTAAGCTTAGATTGCCAATGGCAAAGGACTGTGGGAGTTGCTGTCCAAAACATCTGGAGGGCTGAAGTTTGGACATGCCTGCTCTAGGAGAAAATCATTCTAATTGAGTTGGGAAGCTGCTAGTCACTCACATGTGGGGGGTGCTATTAGTGGCTTCCCCACTCAATTAGAAACATTTTCTCCTGGGGGACCCCCTTTGGAGTTTAATAACTCAGCCCCTAGTAATTTTCTAATCTCTAGTACAGGTAAAGGCTTCTGCGAGTTGAAATCCAAGAACACCTGGGTTACCTAAGGTTGATAACCACTGCTGTAGAATAATACTATCCGAGAGCTCCAGAATCACTGAGGGGAATTAAAATGTTGGTCATGGGCTATAGCGCAAGTGCCATTTAGGGATGTGCAGGTTAGGAATGAAAAAGTGTCTTTTTTTACTGCCACTCCTGGAATCCTCCAGAGTAGAATTCTGGGAGGTCCAGCTCAAATAAGCATCCCTAAAGACACCTTCTTGTCCTTCAGCCTGTCCTACAGGTATAGCAGGGATGAGAGTATCACTTTAGCTCAGGCCTGCCCAAAGTCCGACCCGGCAGCCAAATCTGGCCCGTCAGGCCATTCTGAGTGGCCCTCCCTTGGTCCCCACCTTCCTTCCTTCCTTCCTTCCTCCCTCCCTTGGTCCCCACCTCCCTCCCTCCCTCCCTCCCTCCCTCCCTTATTCCCCACCTTCCTTCCTTCCTCTCTTGGTTTCCACCTTCGTCCCTCCCTCCCTTGGTCCCCGTCTTCCTTCCTGTGGGTGGGGTTGCAAGGGGTCAGTGGGTGGGGCTTATGGATCAGTGGGTGGGGCTTGCAGTGGGGTTGCAGGGTTGGGGAGCAACCGGCCCCTGTCACATTCTCAGCTGCCAAATCTGGCCCTCCTTACAAAAAGTTTGGGCACCCCTGCTTTAGCTTTATTGTGGTACTATTGTCAATAATTATGTGTCAATGGGTAGTCGAGGCCAGTGAGGGAAAGGGGGGAAACAGCCTCTCCAGTTAGAATTCAGTCTGCAATAAAGAGTTTGATAAGAGCAAAAAGGAAAAAGGGTCCGTATAGGAAAACGTTCGTTCACTAATATTATCCACCCACCAGTTTTTGTAACCCTCGACATCACAGACAGAAAAGTCTCTGGAACAATAACAGACTCTTCACATCTGAAGCTTTGATTCAAAGATCTGTCTCCTGCCTAGCTGACAAAGCTTAAGGTTTCATGGGTAGGCTGAGATCTAATCTGAACTCATGCCTAGCACAAACCAGCCGAGTCTCCTCTCTCCGTCTAGTCCAACTCTTGCTGCACAAGTATGTGCTTTTCCCCATAAAAAAATAAAATAAGCCCAGCCATTGTAATGTTTGTTCAAAAAAAATGGAGCATGCTGAGAGCCAACTTTGAAGTAAGAAAGACGTAAGCAGCAAAGGACTTCCAACAACTCTTTTGTTGGCACTGACGGAGAAAGACACTGGAGGAGTATGAGCAGAGGCAGGGTTAGGTTTGATCCTGAAGGCGACCAACATTTACTGAACTGATACTGGGATCTCTGATGCACTACAAAAGCAGGTCCTTGGAAACCACTTATCTAGGAGAAGCAAAGTCTCTCCTTCCTCCCTGGGGAAGAAAACAAAAATCCTGCTAAATTCTTTCCTTGCTCCAGGTTGGCCAGTAGAAGTTCCCTATCCCTATTTTTAAAGCTAACCAAAGGGCTGACTAAAGGTTTCCAACTGAAGATTAACTTTGCGCTGAAGTGCCACAGCGCTTTAAGCCCACGCTCTACAACACAATCTGGTTCAAAACAACACAAACTTACACTACCAGGAAGATCACAAAAAGGAAATGAAGGTAGCGGGAAAGGGGCACATTTGGTCCAACGTAGATTTGAATCCTCTGGTTGGTAGGAAGAATACAAAAGGAATAAAGCAATGGACTAGGACTTTGTAAAACAGGGTTCAAATCTCCACTTGGCCGTGAAAACTCACTGGGGGAGTAGAACTGGTAAAACCACTCCTTAATAATCTCACTTACAGTGAAAGCCCTGTTAGGTTCGCTGTAAATTGGTTCCGATTTAGTGGCACAGAACACACACATACACACACACACACACACAGAGAGAGAGAGAGAGAGAGAGAGAGAGACTCCCAGATGGTGGGAGATTTACTCCAGAAACAGTCATTTGCAATAAATTAGTGACAATGAAGGATACAATAGGAGCACAATTGAGCTGAACCCAGTCATTTTGCCTTTGTATGATCAAGCCCCATGTCATGGCAGCCATTTTAACATTTTTCACTAGAGTCCATAAATGTGGGGGTAACAGTCTTAGATACTAGAGGAATTCTTGATCATTCTTCAAAGTGGCATTTGAGGCACAACCACAAAACTATCTCAGGCTGTCCCAGGCCACCACAGCCACTGCTATACACTATTGTGCCCAACCTGTGTCGTAAATATACAAATTATGATATTTCATGTTCATGAACACACTCCTTCAACATTCAAAATGCTAGTTGGAATCAACAACTGTTTAACACACACACACACACACACCATTTGGTAGCAATAACCTCAACCAGAGGCTTCCTAGTTGTGGATCAGACTTGAACATCATTCAGGAAGAATTTTAGTCCATCCATCCTGGCAGAACTGCTTTAGTTCTGTCATATTCTTTGGATGTCACATAGTTATGGCGCTCTTTAAGTCATTCCACTGCATCTCTGTTGGGCTGAGGTCTGGGCTCTGATTTGGCCACTCTAAAAGTTGGATTTTTTTTTTCTGAAGTCATTGTATGGTGGACTTGCTCCAGAGTTTTGGGTCACTGTCCTGTTGCATCACCCAACTTCTGCAGAGTTTCAGCCGGAGTACAGGACTTCTCACATTCCTCTGAAGAATTCTTTGATATGCTTGGGAATCCATCTTCCCCTCAGTGACTGCAAGCTGGCCAGCCCCAGATGCAGCAAAGCAGGCCCAAATACTGTAATTATGCTTCCTCCATCATACTTTATGGTTGCGAGCGATGGTGTCTTCATGATGGTATGCTGTTTTACACCAACTGTAGTGCTGCATGTTCATTCCAAATAGTTCAATCTTTGTTTCATCAGTCCAATAAACATTTTGTCAATACCGTTGTGGGGTGTCAATGTGCTGTTTCGCAAATGTCAGGTGTGCAGCAATCTTTTTCTTAGTAACCCTACTTTTTCACTGTTTTACATACTGTAGACTCATGAACACAGATGTTAGCTTGTTCCAATGATGCCTTCAAATCTTTGGTAGTCACTTGGGGTTGTTTCTTTACTTCATTGATGAGTCTTTCATTATGCTCTTGGGGTCATTTTGACTGGGCACTCATTTCTTGGTATGGTAGCCACAGTCCCACGGTGTCCCCATTTGATGATTGTTTGCCTAACTGTATACTGTGAATTTCTAAAGTCTTTGGCCGCTATCTCACCTGGGGGAAGATCCGGATATAGTGAAAGTCTGGCTTTCCTTCTTTCTTGATCACATGACTGAAGATGTGGGATCTCTGTTCCCAGGTACAAATATTTTTTTTAAAAAGCGCCGTTCAGCCCCACGGCCAGCAGGTGGCGCTAGGAAAAAATGGGAAAAAAACAGCACTGTCAGCGGGAAGGCCAGCTGATCAGCTCTGGGGGAGGGGAAATTTTAAAAAAATACAAAAAGTGCTGACCAGTCCCAGGATGAGCTGCTCAGGGCCAGGGGAGGGGGAGCAGGAAACCAGATCATATGCGAGCTCCCATGGACTTCTGTCTCACATTTTTTTTCCGGAGCAAAAACTTCCCAACTTCTCTGGTAGGTCATGGGAAACTTGCTAAAGGGGGCATGACCAGTTTTTTTAAAGCCCAGTGGCCGTGGGGCAATATTTTTGGAAATGCTTTATCTTGATCAGTATTTTAAAGGACGTGTGATAGAGCCATTTGAAATCCCTTTGTAACCCTTTCCAGTTTGATATGAATCCACAATTCGTAGATCTTCTGAAAGCTCTTTTTGGCAATATGTGGCTCACAAAATGTATTCTTCTTGTGCAGAACAGACTCAAATGGTTTGAGTGGATTTTATCGATCCACATAGCTCTAGTCCACACCTCCAAACTGATTATCTTAACAAGACTCCAGGTACGCTAACACCTGACTCCCGCTAGCATTTTTGAGCTCATTTCAAGGGTTCACTTACTTTTCCCACTAGCATTTTGAATGTTGAATGAGTGCGTTCAATAAAGGCATGAAAGATCAAAAAAAGTTTGTGTTATTATTTTAGGCAGATTATATTTGCCGATACACTTGACTTAGGGCGTTTATACACGACCCCTAAACTCTGCAGCAAATGGCTGCAAGCTCCGGAGCTTACAATTGTTTCCCCACCAGCTCCGGAGCTTACAGAAAATTAAGTGCGACCACACCCCCATAAGCGCGTCCCAGCGCACTTTTCTTGTACCTGCTCTTCCCCGGTGAAAATTGCTTGATGCGGTGTAAGGAAAGTGAGTGCGGGGCTCTCCTCGCTTCTGTTTGTTGTTTTTTTGGCTCCCGCCCCTTTAAGAGCTACTTTACAGAGACAGGAATGTTGCCGCGGCAAGAACAGAGGCAGAACAAGGTGAGCCACGCTCTTTTCTTCCTTTTTTTTCTCCCTCCCCTCACGCAGCCAGCAGCCAGGGTGGGGACACAGGAAGAGCGACAAGCCCCTAAGATCTCTGGTCCGAATTTAAGGGACCAGCGGATCTTAGGGGCCATGTAAAAGCGCCCTTAGAGGAAGATCAGATCACATTGTATGACACTTTGATATTTTTTATTATTATTTTATGTATTGGATTTTTATACCACCCATCTGGCAGTGAGGTCACGCTGGGCGGTTTACAACAATTAATTCAGAACAACACCATGAAATTCCAAAAGGATCACATACTTTTTCTTGCAGCTGTAAATATATCCACTTGTAATGCTTTGGGATGGGTGCGTGCCTGCATTCAAGGGGCAGCCACCTCTGCTTCCATTAAAAACAGATGCCGAAAGCCCATTGCGGTTGTGGAAAGAGGCGAAGAAACCAGTCCTTCATATGGGCCACCACAAACACGGAAGATGAAGTTAAAGGGTGGAAAAGTTTGCCATCTCCCCCATTCAAGGCTCTTTGCTGTCAGTCACAAGGCCTCTGATGTTCTCCTGGGCTCTGAGCGAGTGCAGGTACTGCCGTTTGCTATTCTCTTTGAAAAACCTGGGCCCAGGGCACTTTCCTGCTCAAGCCACAACCTTGCACTGGCTGAGCGGTAACGGCGATATGTTATTGCAACTTCAAAGAGGCTATTGATCCAGGTGGAGGGAGCGTGGCTGCCTGGGCCAGCACTTTGTAATTCTGTTTGACTTTTTCCACTCTGAGGCAGAAGTAAGAGCCAGGCAGCGTGGGAGTCGCAGAGGAAGGGATGGGAGCCAAGCACTTGCGAGCTGAACAATGAAGGGCTCAGAACTCCCGGAATCCATTTTCAGCCTCTGTTGAAGGAGGTGGTAGAGATTATTAGGGGCTAGAACTGGAGATTTGGGTTTCAGAACAGACGCCTGTTCCTGCTTGCCGGCTCTTCCACCTTGCTGAATTCTGGTGATGGTAGCTCAACACGTAGAAACTAGAATTCTAAATTTCCTGGGAAGGGTCAAGTCTCCAGCTCAAAGTTGGCAGAGCTGTGATCAGAGCTTGGAAGTGTTACTTACCCAGGTTCTAGGAGCTGTAGTCCAACTTCTGGCCGTGACTTTCATCTATCCACACTTCCAGGTGATGCACCCCTGCTGCCATATCATAGCATGTTCACAAAAAAAACCAAAACAAATGTGTAGGCAGCTAAGCCAGCACATGTACATGTCTCAGAGATGTGCACACAATATTTCATCATACACACAGTCAAGCCAGAGCGTGGTCTCACAGAGCGCAATGAAAACAAGAGAATGCCACAAAGTGGAATAGCACGGGTACAGAATCTCAACCACCTCCCAGAAATTAAACTGAAATTGCGGTGCACATCTAACCAGAACGGAAAGATCTGGGAAGAAATAGTGGCAGGGAATCTTAAGGACAGTTATTAAGTCTGGAAAACTCCCAAAACCTTGGATTCCTGATGTAGTGTTGTGGAAAGAGTGATAGACTAGGACGCTGGAGTACAGGGTTCAAAACCCCATGGAAACTCACAGGGGAAATGGAACTGGTACAACCTCTTCTTAAACATCTCCCTTGCCTTGAAAGCCCTGTTAGATTGGCTATAAGTCAGTTCTGACTTGATGGCAGCAAGACTCCCAGAAGGTGGGAGAATTACTCTTGAAACAGTCATGGACAAACCATTCGTGACAATGAAAACTGTATTTGGTGGGTGGGGTGGAGAGAAAACAAACCAAAAGGGCTAGTGAGCTTTTTAACTGCTCGACATCCGGTGCACATCTTTCTTTGGGCGACAGGGGTACTCTTCCCTCCCCTGAAAGCAACAGCTTTGGGCCAGTTGCTTGTGAACTCTGTTTGAAGTGATTCCAAGCACCAGGCCTGCGTTTCTCTTTCCCGTGTTGAAGCCTAACACACAGTTCATTTTCCTTGCTGTTTGGCATAAAGAGGGGGGGGGTCTGACTCAGTTGTTGCCTTGGTGCAGATATTATGGTGGTTCTTTTGCTCCAGCTGGTGCTTTATTTCTGAGGCCAGTAGATCCTTAGGGGAGTGAGAACCCCTCCTGTGAGACCGGCATAGAAAAAGAAAAAGATCAGCCTCCTCTCCTCTACGTGCCGTTGTCCTGTAGAAAACTGGCCTCCCCTGGAACACAGACAGAACACAGATGACCATCGCAACTAGTTTGGCCCCAGAAGCACAACAACAGATAGAACAACAGGCAGAACTGGGCTTACCAAACTCTGCATCGTCCTCAGCCTACTGCTGGTGCCCCTCCAAATGCTACTCCTTTTAAGGTTGTGCCGAGACCAGGGTGAACATGGTTGAAGCAGGCCCTCAGTACCCCAGGATGCATGTTGGAATATGCAGACATGGCCCCTGTTCCAGCAGACTGGACAAGCAAGAGGAAATCCAGCCAAGAAAAAGTTGCCAAATTTAGTTCACAACAGTCAAAGCAGACCTTGTGCTGGGCAGCAGAACAGTCTAGGATTACTAGCTTCTAGGATGCTGCCATTGTCCTATTTCAACTCTTCCCGCCCGCCCACTAATATTAGAAATCCATAATACTTGTAGATCATGTTTTGGCTGGAGTGCCCTGATGGAGGAAACTCCTTGTCTTGAGTCACCTCCCTCCGTTTCCTTTTGCTTTCTTAATTTTAAAGAAGGAACGTTCAAGGTCTCACTCCTCATCTCTCCTTGCCAGGAGGCAGATATATTTGAGCAAGATCGATAGAGACCCAAGAAGAGAGTGAGATGAGGAAATGCATTTTATCGACCTACTTAAGTCTCCATGCTGGGAAATTCTCCCCGGGAAATTATTTCCCTCCAGTTAGAAACAATCATCCAGAGAATCAAAGCACTTACTGTGTGCGTGGCGCTGAGCCAGCAATGACACGGCACGGCTGCCACCGCCGCCGCTGCTATGGCCACCGCTGTTCAGGCAGAAAGTGGTACAGCGTCTTCCAGTGGCAATTGACATACAGAGAGAGAGAGAGAGAGAGAGAGAGAGAGAGAGAGACGTCACCTCTTGGTCTTGGGATGTCACCTCCAAGAAGGAGAAAGTTTCATGTTTAGATTACAGAAACAAATGCAAATTTCCCATGTAAATTAGAGATGAAGAGGCAATTCACAACATCTACTGCCATGCCTTTAAGGTGCACATTTATTATAACACAAACTGTTGTGGATATACCACTCCTTATCTCACCGTTCTGCTGTGCATTCTCAATTCTACTGTAAGGGCAAAGAATTGTGGGTTGAAAAAAATGAAAGCACCCGAAATGTGAATTTATCAGAGGATGCTGAGAACTTTTTGCATTGAGAGAGTGACCAAAGAAGGACTATGGTGAATGAATAGACCAAGAAAAGATAAAACGCATAAAATATAGAAAGCCAAATGACTTTGTTTATGTAATGAGACACAAAACTACAACTATTACAACTGATCCTGAAAGGTAAAATCAAGAGGATATTTATTTATTTATTTATTTATTTATTTATTTATTTAGAATATTTTTACCCAACCTTTCTCCTTGGAAAAAGGACTCAAGGCAGCTTACAATATTGAGGGGCAATATACAGCCCAGAACATTTAAGACTTATGCAAGCTTAAGAACAGGAAATAAGAAAAGGCATCTTACAACATTAAAACTAAAAGAGCACACGAACAGTAAACAGAAAAAAACCATTATGAGGGGTGAAAAGCAACATGGAGAATAGTAGTGTTATGAAATCAGTCAGTGCAATCATGTATGGTAATCCATATAAAGTCACATAGTAGCTAGTCCCTCATTTAGGGAAAGCTTGCCTGAAGAGAAAGGTCTTTGCCTGTTTCCAGAAGGACAACAGAGATGAGGCAGTCCTGACCTCTAATGGGAGAGAGTTCCAGAGTCTGGGCGCAGCAGCTGAGAAGGCCCTTCCTTTCATGGGTTCCCACAAGACATACCTGTGAGGATGGCGGGATGGAGAGAAGGGCCTCTCCTGATGACCTTAGGCCCGAGCCGGTTCATACTGTGAGATTTGATCTTTGAGGTAGCTTGGACCCAGGCCATTTTGTGCTTTGTAGGTTAAAACCATCAACTTGAATTGTACCCAATAGCTGATGGGCAGCCAGTGGACCGGCTTCAGTAGGGGTCTAATGTGATCTTATTTTAAAGAAGACTGGCATGGGTACAACAAAACATCACTGATCAGAGCTACAACATCCAAATGATGATGGCCAAGCTTTAGTAGGATGAAGAATAAGAGGGAAGAAGATGATTGCCAAACTGAGGGCCACTTCAGTATCCAAACACAACACAACTGTCCTCAAGACTTATGACACATCTTTTCAGAACTGGAGGTGAGATTTAAAAATTCTAGATTAGCATAGAATCATATGCTAATGAAGTTGGAAAGGCCTGATGAGGCCATCAAGCCAAACCATCTGCTCAAGGCAGGTATATAAATCATAGGATATCAAAGCAAATTACATTTTGTTCCACTGCTCCTTAGATCAAAAGCAGATGCTGTGCTCATCCTCAGTTTGAGTCTACATCATTATGATCAATAAAACACCAAGAGATGGACCCATGCCTTATTCATACTCAGAACAGACATACTGATGTGAATTGACGTAATCACAGCTAATTTGCACCTCACCGGTTTCATTGAGAACACTCTGGGTATGGCTCCGACCGCAAGCCTTGAGACCTACTACTATGCTGAAAATTGGGCGGTTACTTCATGTCCTTCTTTGTTCTGCAACTAGTTTTGTACTGTGACAGCGTTGGTCGCGATCACGTGGTTTTGTCCCTCGTCCAGCGTTCCCATGGTCGTGATAACTTGTCTCGTGACAAGTGTTACCTCACGGTCTTGTACCATGATAAAAACTGAATTTGTCTAGCTTCCTTTTTCCTTTTTTTTGGGGGGGGGGCTTAAAAATTCTTTTTCGATATTTCGCTTCTGAAAAGTTTTTAAAAATGGACACAGTTTTCTGAGAGAAACTAGTGTTTTGTTGTGTGATCATCATTACTACACGGTTTCTTGTCTCGGAACAGAAAGCGGGAACAAAGAGTGATAAGGCAAAACCCTACCCCAGCACCAGGTACAGGATTGTCGCACTTAGCACCCGTTCCGGGGGCGTGGTCAAGACAAATTTCAGTAGCTGCGGGATGCATGTGAAGTAACATTTTTTTGTACCGCTCCTAAGCGCAACACTAACAGAGACGAAACGGACGTGAAGTAACCACCTTGCTGAACAAATTAAACTTCCTCATGCTGACTCACAGCATTATTCCATTTGTTCTTGGCCAGGGTAGGGCCTGTCAGCAGCAACAGCAGTGGGGGGGGGGTCCATCAGAAGCACCCATACTCCCCTGCTGCCACAGTCACCATGCTCCCTGGCTGCCACCGTCCAGCTGTCTACAGGACAGGCAGGCCCTGAAGAGGAAGAAGGGCAATCGAAAATTATGCACATTGGGCACCACTTGATACTGTCACCGGGTGTATGCTCTGTACAACAACAAAAGTTACTTCACATCAGCTCTGTGATTTAAGGTTTCTGGCTGCGGATCCAGAGGTTGGGAGTTCGATACCCCACCGTACGTCCTTGACAGGGTCTGGATCCAATGATCTACATAGGTCCCTTCCAGCTCTGCAGTTCTAAGGTTATTATTCCGACCTGATTCAAGCAGGCATGTTGTTCCAGCTCTTGTGTGTTTTTCACTGGAGAATAAAAACATGATTTGGATGGTTTATGGCTGAATATAGTTGGAACGGACACCATGTATTGCAGCACCCTAGACCACTACAAAGGCACAATTTGTCTGAAACAATATTCCAGTAACAATGGCGCAGAGTCTGTTCAGATCCAACCCTATTCCTGATTGAAAACCAGAGTCCAAAGACTGCCAAACTGGCTCCATGAGCTCAGAAAGCTATCAGGTTGGATCTTTCTCTTCCTGACACAGGCAAAACCAGCATCTCTGGGAAAATAGGAGCTCTGTATTTTTCTAAACAGTATGTGTTGACTGTGGGGCTAGTGCTGGCATACTTAACAGGGCAATAAAAATACACTGTAATTTAAAAGGAGGGATTCTGAAAATGTTGTCACTGAAGGTAGATGAGTGAATTAGTCTTTGTTTTCACAGTTGCACACATTCTCCCTACTCCCAAAGTGACGAGAGAGGCTGAATCAGAGCAGAGGGGCTGGGTTTGCACAATGGGATAAGACATCCATGGTGACTTGGCCAGCTGCACTAGCAAGAATCTAAATATGGGTGGTCTTCGTGGTCTGGACCAACCAGGAGGTGGTGCTTTCTTTCCTTTCCACTCCATTATCACTCACTTTCTTGACTAATTAACAACAGAATGAGGAGGGAACCATATGGGCAGGCAGTTGTTTGACACTTCAGGGAACCGTAAGGGTTGTTGTTAGCACAAGGAAACAGCTCCTAGGATGCTAGTAGCAGTTAAGTGTAACTGATGTGTTTGCCATAGCCTCGGGCTGTATTCCTCTTTGCGTTTAATGAGAGCACCCACACCACAGAAAGTGCTCTGGGCTTGTGGGGATATGAAATAATACACAGGTGCTTTTCCCCTTTTGTCTTGTCTAGATCTATATGTAGATTGGTATGCTTGCTTGCTTTCCAAGGTTATTTCCTACTCCCATTTGGATCTTTGGCAAGGAGGGAAAGGCAAATCTTCAAACATGGAAAGGAGGTCCATGGGCTTCTGTAACCAAGTTTAAAATCCTTTTCTTTTCATCTTGCATTAAATGACAGCAAGCAAATTTTCTTTCTGCCTTACTCCTGGTCCCAAGACTTTCTCAACATGCACAGGTTCAACGCTAGATCCTGGTATAGAATGCCATATAACCTTAACACCAATTTCAGTCTTCACTTTGTGCCTCACAGAACATTTGTGTGGCCATCTGTGACAATTTACCAAGCAGTGATCTATACCAGTTTTCATGACAGGTTTGCTACCTGATAAGCTTCTTCTTCTTCAAGTGCCATGTCCTCATAGAACGTTGGCGATCAGTAGCCTGAACTGGTTTCTATCTAAAGCTATTCTAAACCGAGCAGCTGTGCTCACTGTAGACCATTGGCTTAAGTTCTTAAGCCAGAATGTTCTTCTACACTCCGGGCCATGCTTCCCATCTATTTTTCCTTGAGGGATAACTTGCAGCAGATGGTATTTCTTATTGCACATTATTTGTGCAAAATACTGCAATTTTCTTCTCTTTACTGTATTGAGGATTTCTAACTTTTTATTCATGTACTGTAATACAGCCACGTTAGTGACTCTGGCTATCCAAGTTATCTTCAGAATTTGTCTGTACGTCCACATTTCAAATGCTTCCAGCTTCCTGCATAAAATGGCTGTAAGAGTCAATGTTTCAACACCATAGAGGAGTATGCTGAATACATTGGAATTAAGTATTTGAGTACGAAGTCTGATAGATAAGTCCCGGTTTGTCAAGAATTTCCTCATTTTCTGGAAGGAATTTCTAGCTTGTTCAATTCTGCAGCGAATTTCACATGAAGGATCACAGTTATCTTTGGACCTTTTTACACGACCCCTAAGATCTGCTGGTCCCTTAAATTCGGACCAGAGATCTTGGGGGTTTGTTGCTCTCCCTGCGTTCCCACCCACTCCCCACTTCCTTGTTCTGTCTGTGAGAGGGGAGGGATAAAAAAAACGGAGAAAAGAATGCACTCTTACCTTCGGAGTGCCGGTGGAACTTGCTCCGATCCCCCCCACTTCCTGGTTCCTCTTAAAGGGACGGGAGGCAAAAAAAAACCCCAACAAAAAGAAGCGAGGAGAGCCCGGCACTCTCCACATCAAAATTTTTCACCATCAAAGAGCAGGTACTTGAAAGGTGCGCTGGGTCGCGCTTAGTTGGGCGGGGTCGCACTTAATTTTCTGTTAGCTCCTGAGCTGGTGGGGAAACATTTTTAAGCTCCGGAGCTGGGAGCCATTTGCAGCGGAGCTTAGGGGTCATGTATAAACGCCCTTTGAAAAAGCATCCCAAGTATTTATAAGATGATAATTTCTCAATTACATCACTGCTGATCTTGAGAAGGTTCTGTGAACCATTTTGTTTTTTGCTGATAACCATCCATTTTGTCTTCTTCATGTTAAGTTGCAATCCCATGGCAATATGTCTGTGAAGATTCTCAGTCATCCAGGTGAGTTTATCTGGAAGTTGAGTCATCATGGCAACTGGACTTCTTTTTCTTGAGAGACGAAACATTTCACTGCTCATCCCAAACAGCTTCATCAGTCTGAACACAGCTAGTGCGAGTCCTCCATCTTATAGTCAGCTTTGGCCTCTTCTCACCCTGGTCTGAGATAGGCTCTTAAGATGAGCAATGGCCTGAATAGGCTTGTTAGGTAGACAATAGTATCCATAGCCTTAAGATGAACAATGGCCTAAGGTGCGGAAACCTATAAAGTATGTGTCACTAGCTATGGCCTTGGTGGTGAAGGCTTTTTGATTTGTCTAGGTAGTGTTGAAAGCGCACCCTGATAAGTAGCAGATAGACTATGCTTGAGGCCACTATCTCTGTAGAGAGAGGGGGTTTCAATGCTCACATGAATGGCTTCCCTGAATCCTATCTCAAACCACCTATCTTCTCTGTCTAATATGTGTACATCCTCATCTTTGAAAGAGTGCCCTTTGTCCCTCAAATGGAGGTGTACTGCTGATTCTGGTCCTGAGCTGTTACCCCTCCTATGTTGGGCTATGTTGGGCCATCCTTCTGTTTAATGGCTCTTTAGTTTATCCAATGTAGAGATCTGCACATTCCTCACTGCTTTGGACCACATTTACTATATTGCTTCTTTTTTGTTTTGGTATTGGGTCCTTTGGGTGGAACTTTTGTTTTGGTATTGAGTCCTTTGGGTGGGTCCTTAGTGTGTTTGCAGGTTTGAAATAAACAGAGATGTAGTGTTTGCCAAAAATCCTTTTAAGCTTCTCAGACACTCCAGCCATGTAGGGAATGACCCGGTTCTTCCATCGGGTCTGGGTCTCAGGCTGATCCTTTGTTCTTCTGGGTCAGCGAACTGCTTTGTTGAAGGCCCACTTTGGATATCCACAGGCCTTAAGTGCTGTCTTCAGGTGCCTGTCTACCTTCTTCTTGACTTCTGTGGAGGTGGGGATGCTCTCTGCTCTGTGGCTTAGGGTCCTGATGACTCCTAGTTTGTGCTGTAATGGATGGTGGGAGTCAAACAATAAGTACTGCTCTGTGTGGGTGGGTTTCCTGTAAACTTCTGCTCCCGGGCCACGGTCGGGTCTGATGATGACTGCACAATCCAGGAAAGCCAGCATGTTGTCTTGGGTGTCTTCCCTAGTGAACTTAATATTAGGGACCACCACATTGATGTGGTCTATAAAGGCCTGTACTTCCTGCGTCTTGATTTTCACCCAAGTATCATCTACATACCTGAACCAGTGGGATGGTATTGCCCCTGGGAAGGTGTTGAGTGCCTTCTTCTCCACCTCTTCCATGTATAGGTTGGCAACAACTGGTTACACTAAGGAACCCATGGCACAACTATGCTTCTGTCAGTAGAAGTCCCCTCTGTACATGAAATATGTGGTGTTCAGACACAGGTCCAGGAGCAGGCATATCTGGTCTGGGTTTGGGCAGCTTCTGGAGGTGAGGGTGCTGTCTTCTCTTGGAGCCTTTTCACACGACCCCTAAGATCCGCTGGCCACTTAAATTCGGACCAGAGATCTTGGGGGTTTGTCGCTGTTCCTGTGTTCCCACCCCCTCCGCACTCCTGGCTGCTGGCTGCGTGAGGGGAGGGAGAAAAAAAGAAAGAAAAGAATGCCTGCTTACTCTTACTCGCTCTGTTCCCGGCAGCATTCAGATCTCTTAAAGGGGTGGGGGGCAAAAAAACAACAAACAGAAGCCAGAAGAGCCCAGCACTCTCTACGTTAGATCCGCATCAGGGATTTTTCACCCCTGGAGAGCAGGTACCTGAAAAGTGCGCTGGGACGCGCTTAGGTGGGTGTGGTCACACTTAATTTTCTGTAAACTCCGGAGCTGGTGGAGAAATAATTTTAAGCTCTGGAGCTGGGAGCCATTTGCCGCGGAGTTTAGGGGTCGTGTGAAAAGGCTCTTAGTTTTCTCTTTACCGTTTTTAGGGCATCAGTGGTGAGGATTCTGGTAAAGAGAGATATAACATCAAAGGATACCATGGTTTCATCTGTATCTAGTTTCAGCTCCCTGACTTTAGAAACAAACTCTTAATTGTGCATGTGGTGGTCCGTGAGTCCAACCAGTGGGGTTAGGATGGTCGCCAGGTATTTTGCAATGTTGTAAGTCACTGAATTTATACTACTGACGATGGGTCTGAGGGGGATTCCTTGCTTGTGGGTCTTGGAAAGTCCATAAAAGCAGGGGATGATCTATCTGGGATATAACTGGTGGTAAGTCACCCTGTCAATTGAGTTATCCTTCTCCAAGAGTTTTAAGCATTCTATTACTTTTTTCTTGTAACTGCTGGTGGGGTCTGTTTTTAATTTTTCATATGTATGTTGGTCATCTAAAAGTGTGATAACCTTTTCATGCTAGTCCACAGTATTGAGGACGACACTGCATCTTTCCTTTGTCCGTAGGCAGAATGGTGATGTTCTCATCTCTGCCGAGGGATGTTAGAGCACTTCTCTTCCGGCTGGTGAGGTTGGATGGTGGTAATTGAGCACTGGAGAGTGCAGCAGAGACTTTTATCCCGAGTAGTTCAGCTTCTGCTGCTGGCAGATAGTTGCTGTGAATGGCCAATTCTGTAGCTGTGATGAAATCCACAACAGGAACCTAATGGCCTGAATAGGATTGATTGAAGTATCCAGGCCCGGGGCTTCCATTAAGGCAAACTAGGCAGTTGCCTAGAGCGCCAAAATGGAGAGAGGGCGCTGGCCAGCCTGCTGCCCCCCCCGCCACTGGCCACCGCACCGCTGTCCGTCCCCCCACCGCCTGCCAGCCGCCCGTCACTGTCCACCCATCGCTGCCCCCGCCGCCCATCTGCCACCCCCTGCGCCCATTGCCACCCCCCCACGCCCGCCACCACCCCACCCGCCCACCGCCCCACCCCGCCCCCT
>JAHTLZ010000015.1:49966105-49986005 GCA_023846285.1 Phrynocephalus versicolor
CCACCCACCGCCTGCCCCACCGCCCACCCCTTGCCTAGGGCGCAAAAAACCTAGCACCAGCCCTGGAAGTATCCTATCCAGAAAGAGACAGAGAGAAGGACTGACTGATGGTTAGGGCGGTGTTCCCCAACCCCCAGGCCACGGACCGGTGCCGGAAACCAGGGGAAGCCTCGCCGCTGTAGGGAAAGTGACCCCGCCCCCGTCGAGGGAGGGAGGGAAGGAGGGGGCGGGGCTTCCAAAGCCGGAAAGGGAACCTCTTTGCGGCGTTAAGGTTTCCTCGGGGAAGAAGGAACGCCCGGAAGCCAGCCGGGTTTCCGTTTCCGGCCTCAAGCTTCCCCCAAAGGTCCCCCTGAAGGAGGGTCGTGGAGGATCTCCCGTGTGGGTGAGCGCCATTTCCACTGTGTGTGTTTTCTCCCCCTCACACACACACACACACACCGAGCATGCATTTGGTTTCTCTGAGGTGTTTTTGTCCCCCCCCCCATGAAGGCCACCAATCCCCCCCCACTCTCCGGCCTCATGTCAAGGAAGGGCGGAGGGTCCCAAGACCTCACGGTGGCTCGGTAGCTTTAAAAAAAAGGTCAGACGACAGCGTGGACGGGGAGCTCCCCCTGCCAAGAGCGGCTCCTGTCTTCCAAAGTGGTTGCGAATAAACTCTGGAATTGGAATGATCTCCTTGCGTTTATAGGCTTCCAAACCTAGCCATTCGAAAGCATGTGAAATGCAAGTCAGATAAAGAGCCGCCCCCGGGGGGGAAAACGCGAGGAAGTAAAAACAGTGTTTTCTTGCAGCAATGTCAAGGACTCGCACAACACTGGCTCTTCGGCTTGAGTACGGAGATGAGCACCGCCCCCTAGAGTAGGGAACGACTAGCACGCATGTGTGTCAGCAGCCGGGGGGGGGGCATTTACCTTTTTTATCTTTCTTGAGTTGAAGGCCAGCGTACTGATAAGAATTATACCATTCAAAGGAGATAAATATGCAACCATCTAGAACCGAGATTGCGAACCTTTTAGACACCGAGTGCCCAAACTGTGATTCAAAACCCACTAATTATTCGCAAAGTGCCAGTAAAGCCATTTAACCTGAATGCTGGTGGATGTGAAGTGGGCCAGGGAAAAATTATCAAACATTTACCGGTCCGCGGCGATAAAAAGTTTGGGAAGCACTGGGTTAGGGCACAGCCAACTGGCCCAAATATTTTGATTCTTAATTGTCCATGAAACCAAGCTACAGCCATGTTTACCTTTAAACAGAAAGTGTACATGTGTGCAAATGTGCATTTATGGTGCAAATCTTTGTTCTCCACCCTGTGAGAACAGTAATGTGGACTCTGCAAACCCCTTGCCATCCTCCTCAATGAGGAGAAGGATGTAGTGCTTCTTCAACAAAGCTGGGATTGCGAACTTTACCGTGTGGTAAAAAAAAATCTTGCTTGCAGGTGCGTTTTACATTTGGCTGTTACCACAAGTCAGCAAACAGGGCAATACAAAAGAGAATAGAGACTAGAGCCAGTTCTGCCCATTGTTTCCCCAGTAAATACATTATTTGTTTTTAGAATGCTCGACCTAGCCACTGGAATCTTGTCACACAACTAACCAATGTGGCCTGTCTGCAAACACTGGGATTGAATATGAGGTCTCTGCTTGCTGTAACTGGGGTTGTGATCTTTTGATTGTGAGGGATGGCTGAAAATAGATGATCCAGGCCACAAGACAGGTAGTAGAGGGGAGCAGCCACCTTTTGCTCTACATCCAACATCTCAGCAGCATATGCTGCCAGCTTTTCACAGCTATTGGTGGCAATGGCTTAACTTGCTGCTAGTTTTACTTACAGCCTCATCACTGTCAGTGTTGGAGAAGTAATACCTCCTTTTAAAACCTTGGTCCAAGCTGGGCTGGCTGGTAATAACTCGTAAAGGCCCCTTCCCAGGTTTACAGGAGAAGATGGTCAATGGTTTTAAAGACGGAAGACGGCTTTATGCCCCAAGACATAAAACAGTTAGATAAAACAGGAGAACCATCTTCTAAGGAGAAGGAAAACTCTGATTCTAAACCTCTACTGACTTGTGGCTATATCAGTTTCTGCAAAAGGCTTCAGGAGTTAACCTCAAGGCAAAATCCAGAGCCGGAGTCCTGGAGGCAGTTCATGGCTGCGTACAATCATGTTCTGGTAACTCCTGTGATGCAGCTGGAACTAATCATATTGGCTCTGCCATTCCATTAGACTACTCAAGTGACATGGAGAGGAGGGTTTTGCTGCTTGGGCAATAGTTTTAACCTCTATATTAATCTAGCCAGGCCTTGTGCTCGGAAGAGGCCACTTCAGCTTTGCATGCAGTGTGAAAACAACAAATCTTCTATACAGACGATACCATAATCTCTCAAGAGTAAAGGATGCCTATACTAGGTGGCAATGTGTAGGATGATTCCGCCTGCTGTTGTGTAACTACCACAGAAATCTGAACAACAAAGATTAAAAACAAAACACACCACTGGTTTTCCTCCTCTAGGGCTCTGGTAGCTCCCTGATGCATTAATTATGAGTGCCAAGAATGTATAATTTAAGACAAGTTCAATCTCCACTCTGTAGTTCAACTTCATCTTGCTGAACTTTGGCTGTGAGGCCAAAGATCATTTATTTCCTCAGGTGGATTTGCAGTGCCCACAGATTACTTCCTTCCAAAAAGGGCTGGACCCATTTATTTCCCTTCCATATGTATGATCTCATCATCTGTACACAAAACCATTCCCAACCCTGATGAACAGCTTGAGGGGGGTCTGGAAAAATCTGGAAAGGGCTTAAGCTAAGAAGGTTGATCTGGTTTACACCTTGTTTGTCTGTAGTCCCTAATGTATTTGCTCCCAATTCATGTGCTACAAGTGGAGGATCTGTACACAGATTTTGTGAGGTCATGTGTTTCCCTTCTAACACTGTTTTATAGTTGTTCAAGGGACAAGCCTGGATGCCAGATGAAGTCAAAAATCTTCTTGAAGTCCGTGACAAATATTTCCCCTTCTTTCATGTTTTACATGTTTGTTGATTGATGTCTCTATTGCATAAATGTGTGGTCAATGGTTTCTTGTTTCTAGGGAGCAAACTAATTTGGCTTGATTGAGTAACTGTGTACATCATCATGGTGTATTCCAAGGACATTTAATTAGTATAAATTATTCCATGTGTCACTATGCGTGTTATGGTTATCAACAAAATCAGGAAAGTAGGAGATTCTTTCGTTGACTTGTTACTTTTTGAGTTCAGCTTTCTAAAAGGGTAACAGCATTCTATGAACAGCTACAAATACCTGGACTAGGATCTATTAAGAGACAATGTGCTATAAGGGTTGGAATGTCATACTAAGATTCAGGTGACTTGGGTTTAAATCACCATTTGGCCCCCCCCCAAAAAAAGCCTCCCTGGGGATTGGCAACAATAAACCACTCCTTGAATCTCGCAATACAGTAGTTTGACATTTCTTTTGGGGTCACTGTAATTTGGAAGTGACCTGACAGAATATACGGTATCAGCTACAGATTTTAGGAGCCTCAATTCTATGCCATACAGTAGAGCTGAGAGCATGTGGCACCATATAATGTTCATTCTCAAGGCATATGTATTCACTGAGGTGGTGTAGACAAGGATCTTTCCTAAGAAAAAGCTCAATGATTATTTGTCAGGACTAGAAGCCAGAGGATGGCGTGGATCAAGAGGACAATCCAAGTCTCCATGAGGAAAAGATACAGTTTAGGGCTCTTCAGTTTAGAAAACAGATGGGAAACAGGATGATTGAACTGTAGAACTCTATGGTGTGAGAAAACAGACAAGGAGATGAGTCACTAATAATAGCTGTTTTCTAATAGTAGATCCAGGGTCATTCACTGAAGCTGAATGGTGGGATTGCACCATATAATTTGCAATCTTATATACTCTATATAAAATATATCGCATAAGTTAATACACCTCTTCACATTTTGTAAATATTTTAGTATATCTTTTCATGTGACACCCCTGAAGAAATGACACTTGACCACAATATAAAGAAGTGAGTATACAGCTTGTATAACAGTGTAAATGTGCTGTCCCTTCAAAAGAATGCAACAAACAGCCATTAATGTCTAAATCGCTGGCAACAAAAGTGAGTACATCCCTAAGTGACAATGTCCAAATTGGACACACGGTGTTTGTGTGTTTGCATGGCCACCATTATTTTCCAACACTGCCTTAACCCTCTTGGGCATAGAGTTCACCAGAGCTTCACAGGTTGCCACTGGAGTTCTCTTCCACTCCTCCATGTCAACATTACAGAGCTAGTGGATGTTAGAGACCTTGCATACCTCCACCTTCCATTTCAGGACACTCCAAAGATGCTCAGTAGGGTTTAGGTCTGGATACATGCTTGGCCAGTCCATCACCTTTACCCTCAGCTTCTTTAGCAAGACAGTGGTCATTTTTATGTCAGAATACTGCCCTGTGGCCCAGTCTCTGAAGGGAGAGGATCATGCTCAGCTTGGGTATGTCCCAGTACACGTTGGCATTCATGGTTCCCTCAGTGAACTGTAGCTTCCCAGTGCCGGCAGCACTCATGCAGCCCCAGACCATGACACTCCCACCACCATGCTTGACTGTAGGCACGACACATTTGTCTTTGTACTCCTCACCTGGTTGCCACCACACATGCCTGAATGTGTTGAATGTGTTACACATATATTGTATGGGGGATTGTGTATGGCTGTTGTTGTTTTTTAAATTGTAGTTTTTATGGATTGGGTATGAATGTGGCCAGGTGAAAGAGTGTAGGGCTGTGTGTGTATGTTTGGTTTTTATGTCAGTTTTAAATGAGTGTAAGTGATGTTCAGCATGTGAATGTTGGAGTATGTGTATAGATGGTTTGTTCTTAAAATGTAGATTTTACGTCTTGGATTTTTATGCTGGGTTGTGTGAATGACTGACTGGATGGCACTTTTAATCTCGTTGTATTTATACAATGACAATAAATTGCATTCCAATTCCAATTCCATCCGGACCAAATAAGTTGGACCACAGGACATGGTTCCAGAAATCCATGTCCTTAGTCTGCTTATCTGCAGCAAACCATATGCAGGCTTTCTTTTGCATCATCGTTAGAAGAGGCTTCCTTCTGGGATGACAGTCCAGTTTGATGCAGTGTGCTGCATATAGTCTGAGCACTGACAAGCTAACCCCACCCTCACCCCTTCAACCTCTGAAGCAATTCTGGCTGCACTCATGTATATTAACCAAAAGCCGTGCTCTGGATATGACGCTGAGCACGGGCACTCAACTTCTTTGGTCGACCATGGCAAGGCCTGTTCTGAGTGGAACCTGTCCTGTTAAATCGCTGTATTGTCTAAGGCAGCCACCGCGCTGCAGCTTAGTTTCAGGGTATTGGCAATCTGCTTATAGCCTCGGCTATCTTTATGTACATAAAGCAACACTTTACTTTTTCAGATCCTCAGATAGTTCATTATCATGAGGTGCCATGTGGAACATCAAGTGATTACTATGAGAGAGTGACAGTGATAACACCTGCTCCCCCTTCTCTCCTGAGACCTTGTGACATTAACGGGTCTCATGACACCAGGGAGGGAAAATGGCTACTTGGGGCCAATTTCAACATTGTCACTTAGGGGTGTACTCACTTTTGTTGCCAGCGGTTTAGACATTAATGACTGTGTGTTGCGTTATTTTGAGGGGACAGCACATTTACACTGTTATATAACCTGTGTGCTCACGGCTTTACATTGGTAGCCAAGTGTCATTTCTTCAGTGTTGTCACATGAAAAGATATACAGTACTAACATATTTATGAAATGTGAGGGGATGTACTCAGTTTTATGATATACTGTCTATGATTCTGGCAGTGCCAATATGCCTCTGTGCAATTTTCCATAGCCTATGTGAAGAAAGCAAGAAATTGAGGGATCCAGAAAATTTAAAATTGTTTTCTCAACTTTTCTATGCATCTTTAAGTACATGGTAACTTAAACTATGAAGCCAAAAGGCCAGCTCCTTTGTCTATATTCCTATCACTGGGCTACTTCAAAGGAAAGGCACCTCACCTCATGTGAATGTGCTCTGTAAAATACAGGACAGCATAGAGAACTGTAAACTTAGCTTTTGTGTGTCAAAGGCGCCTCAAGAGGGGGAATCTGATCAGCCACTTCCTTTCCCAAGGATATACAGATTTCAGAGCTGAGAAGGAGGCACACCATTTGTTGGTAGATTGATCAAAGGGTATTAAGAGTTATTAAGTGATTGTGGGCCACAAATGGTCCATTCAAGTACATAAAAGGAACTTGGGGGATATGGTGTTTGGTGTCTCAGTTTCAGTCTTTTGGGGAAAGGGGAGACTGATTCCATAAGGGAAGCAATGATTCTCTTTCCCTCCCCTCAATTCAGGGAACCTGGAAGGAAGACCTTGTGATCCTGTGAAGATGTTCTGGTTTCATCCTCACAAATGAAACCCAAACCTACTGCTTAGGTATAAGATAGGGCAGTGATGCCCAAACTGCGATTCAAAACCCACTGATTTTTTTCATGCCAGTACAGCCATTTGACCTGAGTACAGGTGGCTGTGGAGAGGCAATGTTGGGTGCCCACAGAAAGGGCTCCGAGTGCCATCTTTGGTACCTGTGCTATAGGTTCACCAACACTGAAAAAGGGAAAAGTTAGAGTTTATTATTTTCTGGTGTGTTCCTGCTTTTGAATGCTATAATCTTGCAATTACATTTTCCCTCTACTTGTCTAAGTAATCTGTTACTAAACTTGTGCGAAATGTTTATTCTTTTAAATCTTCTCTCTTCCCCCTTTTCTTTGTCTTCTTTTAATTAATATACAAAAATTATCTCAAGAAATTGTCTGAGTGGTAAACGAGAGGAAAGTGTAGCGATAAAATCCGACCTTAACCTTGTCCAAGATACTGAAATTTTAAATATTTGTTGTGGGAGCCGGTGGATATTCATCAAATGATGAAAGATATGTTTAATTTATTTATCTGTTTAGAATATTTTTACCCAATCTTTCTCCTTGGAAAAGGACCCAAGGTAGCTTACAATAAAGAGGGACAATATACAGTCCTGAAAATTAAGACATATTCAAATTAAGAACAGGGAATTAGAAGGGCATATTAGGCTGCTATCTCACCTGGGGAAGATCTCAATCTTCTGAAGGTCCGGCTTTTCCTCTTCCTCCCATCATGTGACTGAAGATGTGGGATAGCAGTTCCCATGTACAAAGGTGTTTTGTTTAAAAGCGCAGTTCAACCCCATGGCCAGCAGGTGGTGCTAGGATTAAAAAAGGATCAGCTGGCTGGCAGTAAACCTTGGGGAAGTTTAAAAAAAAAACCCAGTCCAGCTTCCTGGTGCTCAGAGGGTGGGGTGGGGATTAAAAAAAATAAAATAAAAAAACAGCACCGGGATGACAGGATGGAGAGAAAGGCCTTTCTTGATGACCTTAGCACCCAAGCTGGTTCATACTGTGACATTCGATCTTTGAGGTAGCTTGGACCCAAGGCATTTTGTGCTTTGTAGGTTAAGGTCAGCACTTTGAATTGTGCCCAATAGCTGATGGGCAGTCAGTGGAGCTGCTTTAGTAGGGGGGGTAATGCGATCTCTGTAACTCACCCCAGTCAATCTGGGTGCTGCATTGTGGACCCGTTGAAGTTTCCTGAGACTTTCCATTGGCAGCCCCACCTAGAGCACATTACAATAGTCCAGCGAGGATGCCACTAGGGCATGTGTCACAGTGGCCAGAGCAGGTTTCTCAAGAAATGGGAATAACTGGGGTACTAATTTTAATTGTGCAAAGGCACTCCTGGCCACAGTTGTGACCTGGGCATCTAGGCTCAAGGATGAGTCCAGGAGCACCCCCAACCTACACACTTCTTTTTTTCAAGTGGGGGATAATCCCACCCAGTACAGGTTGCATCCCTATCTGTTGATCTCCCTTTCGACTGACCAGAAGCACCTCTGTCTTGCAGCCATTTTGTTGAGCCTGTAACTGTTGGCTAAGAGGCAGAGCATACAATTTGCATTTGGAATGCCCCAGATTCAGTCCCTGACACCTCCAGGCAAGGCAGCACAAGATCCCTGTCCAACATTCTGGACATTTATTCCCAGTCAGTGTAGAAAATATCAGCTGGTAGTCTTGACTTGATTGAAAGGTTCGCCAACACTGTAATAGGCTCAGGGGGTGACCCGATGGGCATTCAGTCCAATGTTTGGTCCACTATAGAGATGGGTTGGCTTGCTGCTTTTGACAGGACAGAATTGCTGCAGTGAACCACAATCGCCCCCGGGTGCTCCTTTCTGAGCCCTTGTCAGGGGCTTCCAATTTTGGGTGTGGATAATCCTCCTCTCCTAGAGGGGTCAAAGAAGTGGGGGGAAATTAAGTGTGCATTAGGACAGTGCACATGATAGGGCTCTTCCCTCCTCAAGCCAGCACTCCTGAAAGGATCCCCTGGCCTTGATTACAGCCCAAAGATACAAAGTGGGCCGAGGGACTCCTCAGCAGAGAAGAACTGAACTGCAAACACCCACTGTGGAAACAGAAAGGAGCTGGAGGAAAGCTTTGCAACTCTAATACAGCCCGAACCATCATGGAGGCAAACCTACTGAAGCTGAGGCTGTCCTAATTTTGGCACAAGAAGGCAGGATTCTCTGGAAAAGACGATAATTCTGGGAAAGGTGGAAGGTAGCAGGAAAAGAGGAAGACATATGAGATGGACTGACTCCCTACATGAAGCCACAGGCTTGAATTAGCAAGCGCTGAGCAGGGTAGCTGAGGACAGGCCCTTTTGAAGATTACTTACTCATAGGGTCACCATAAATCAAAGGCAATGTGCCTGCACATAACAATATAGTGAAACCAAATTTATTGCTGATTATGTTACGTTTTCTGAAACACTCTTTGATGTAAACAGTTTTGCAGTGGGGATGACATTATCATTGAAATATCATCACCATCTGTCTACAATCACCGTGCTGCCATAGCTGTATTCCACATTTTAGGAAGAATAATCAATTCATAGATAGTTCGGCTATGTGAAATTCCTATCATTGACAGCTTTTCTAGAGAAGGTTCCCTTAAATCATATGAATGCACTTATCTTGAGACTGGTGGCAAGATTATCTCTTGATAATGATCAACTAATTGTGTGTGAATTGACCTAAAGCTACCTGCACAGCAAGGGAATAGTCAGATCAGCAACAACCTTCCAGATGGGGAGTAATTGATGGAACGGCCAGCATTCTTGGTAATATATTGCCATCTAGTGGGGAGTGTTTAGTACTGTGGAGAGAATAACTCTACCTTGCTTTGTCCTTCTTATATATGAATATAAAATGGATGCGCCCGCTACACACTGAGGGAAATGGCAGCTATACCAGCATACTTACACCGACAACAGCCTTGTCAAATCTGGAAGAGAAAAGGGCAACCAGTGGCACCAAATGAAAAGAAAGCAAGGACTTAAAAGTGATGTTCTGTGATACACTCAGGGCATCATCTTCTCCAAAGGCATCTTGTTCCATTGCTCTTGTTATTTCCAACTTATAACAGACCTAGTAAGGTTTATGAGGTACACTGATATACACCACTGGTCCAGATGTTGTTGAGTCATGGAAAAAGAGGAAGACTGAGCAGGCTGGTGGTGTATCTTGCCTCTCTCTGATTTCTTGAATTTGGATTGTTCCAGGTCACGAAGATTCAGAAAGCCATGGGGCTTGAGAGGCACTTTGAGGCATGTTTCTTACGCTTGATACCGGTGAGTTCCTGATGTGGAGGAAGATGATGAACCTGTAACCTGTGTCTGTGCAAACAGAGCTCTATGAAGGTGTTTGTTTGAGGCAGAAAATGTCAGCCAACCCTTGGTATTTATTGGTGGTCCAGCATCAGTGTGGTGGGTCTTGTCCTAGGGCAATGGTGGTGAACCTTCGGCACTCCAGATGTTTTGGACAACTCCCAGAATTCCAAGCCTGTATTGCCAATGACAAAGAACTGTGGGAGTTATGGTCCAAAACATCTGGAACTGCCAAAAGTTCACCACCACTGTCCTAGGGACTGAGATCTTCGAGGACAAGAAGAAAACAGAAGTGGTAAAAGAGGCTTGATTTGTGCTGCCTGTTCCAAAGCCTTTAAGGATTGTTTCCCACAGTGCACGCTCCATTTAGGTATCCCTGGTTTTCATCCTTGCGTAGTAAAGGTTTTACAGATAAGACAGGACTGCAGAAGCAGCACCTCACCAAAACCCAAGAAGGAGGGCCATAGTGACCACACAAGCAGGCAAAGGCCACTACACAGAAATAAAAAAGCAAACAGGGGGATGAAACTAAAAAGACGAATTATAAACAGGAGCCTACCAGAAGGGCCAGAACTACAGTAGAATGAAAGACCTGAAATGCAAAATACATTTAGTGACAATTGGTAGCTGAGCAAAGAGGAACATCTTTAGCATCTTGTTCTTTTGCAGGGCTGTTCAACTTTGAACAGGCAGAGGTCTACTTTTTCTGGTCCAAAGTGCCTGAAGGCTACTACACTAAAACCTCTACGTATGAATTTTATCCGTTCCGAAGTGCTCAGAAGTAAAAACGTGCTCAGAAGTAAAAACTGTTGTAAGTTGAGCAGCGGTTTCCCATAGGAAGGCATTGAAAACCAATTAATCCATTCTGGAGGGAACAGATTTCAATATGCCATGGCCCTTGAACTGCTCCGCTCGGCTGAGACAGTGGGCTAGCAAAGCTAGAACTTTGCTGGGGCCGTGGTGGTCCTTGGGATGGGGGAGGGAGGGTGGAGAACATATCCCCTCACTTTTCTTAATTGATGGTCAGCGGGCTACTTTTGAACCCTTCGCGGGCTACTGCTAGCCCTCGGTCTACCTGTTGGGCAGGCCTGTTCTATTGGAAGACAAAAAGGAATGGAAGAGAATGACTAGATACACCTTCTCATGTGTGCTGTGGAGGGATGAGTTGCTGCCAAGATTAAGCTCAGCTTGCAATGTTCTGAAATAGATTCTGTGCAGGTGCAAAGTCCCAATTGTATGAGCCACGGAGGCCACAAAGGAGAACATACGTTTTCCAAAAGGAAAAACTACTATGTATTTCTTCTACTATTGAATGGATGTTCTTCAGTTTCAACTCCTGCTGCCTGAACTTGCAATGGACGTTTTCCAGAGGTTTGGGGAATTCCTTAAAGAGATTATAGGCATACCTTCCCTAGCCTTAGGTCTTTAGAGCTGTTCGCTTTAGTTTATAACCAGTCAACATGGCCTAGAGCAGTGTTGGCGAACCTATGGCAGAGGTGCCAAAGGTGGCACTCGAAACCCTTTCTGTGGGCACCCAACATTGCCTCTTCACAGCCACCTGCATTCAAGTTAAATTGCTGTATTGGCACTTTGCAAAAAAAAAAAAAAAGTGGGCTTTGAATCGCAGTTTGGGTAATCAGTCTCTAAAAGGTTCACCATCATTGGCCTAGAGTGTCTCCATACTTTGGAGAAGCACTTTGTGAACAAGACCTACTAACGCAAGGTCTTTTCCCCCAACTTAATCCATTCAGACTAGCCTGCAGTATTGATGTGATCTAACATGCAAGGATTCAGCTGGGTGCTGTAGTTTGACCATTAGGCTCTGCACAGGAAATCTTAAATCCTTGTAGCTCCCATAGCACCTAGCCCTGCCCACCCACCCCTGACTTCTCTACTGAACAAAAACGGTGTCCAAGTCTGAAATAATGTTAAGAACTTTAAAACATCTGCAAGGATACTCATTTTTTGAATAAAGCCTCTGAATGCGTGTCTGGGGGAACTGCTGCAGACTTCTGAGGATTGCAGCCAATATATTTAAAAAATCACATGCCTTGTCAAAACAAATACCATCCCTACTGAAAATCCTGGTCCCTCAGGAGCACATGGGGTCATCAACATAATATCCTTGCAGCAATGTTGATGGGCTGGCACCACATTAAAGCCTTCTACCTAGTTCACGTCCACAAATTTACATACTTCCTTTTTGTACTATCCTTTTTTGTCAAAGCAGATGCTGAATTGCTTTAGATTAAAATCTCCCTTTCGCAAACTGGGAGCGAGAGAAAAAATCCCTTACGCTTTAATACTCAAATGTACTTTATTTAGAATGCAGCATCCTGTAGCCAAGGACACTCTGTTTTGACAGGAAGTGTTGCACTTTTCCTCCCACTGGCAATCAATCAAAAACCCTGATGGCTCCAGTCTGGAAACTAACTAGTAAGGAAGCATCTTGCAGATAAGAGACCTGATTATCATGGGACTAGCCAAGTTTTATATTTCAGATACTTTTGAACTGAATGTGGTTTTAAAAGTTGGTTCAATGCTATTGATTTTGATTTCCTCAATTAACATTTAATTAACTGATCATTCTTACAAAATTTATGTTCCTGTTCAAATTACATGGTTTTGTAGTTTATGAAAACAGCATGCTTGTGAATGCACACAATAGAGGAAGCAATTCACATAATTAAAACATCTTGACAGAACACAACTGCTTCAAGCAATAACTAAACTTTGCAGCAGATGTTTTAAAATGCTAACAAAAAGGGAGCATGTACAGAAGGGGAAAATCCTAATAAAATAGAGCAGTCTGCAAGTCAAGCAGTTCTAGTAGACTAAAGATTTCCTGTGTCCGCTTGTTATGAATTTAGTCCTCTTTATCCTAAAGACATACTTCTATTTATTTCATATCAGGATGAACAGATTTGAGCCAATAGATAGGTTCATGTCCAATTCTGCAGAATTTCTATTCTTCAGTAAACTCTTCCCCTTAATTTTAAAACAGTTGCATTTCAGGTTGGTGCTTTCTTCTCTGCCTCTCACAGGTGTCAAATTGGACTTATTTATTTATTGGATTTTAATACCACCCACAAGAGATTTTTGGCTTTACAGAACTGTGTGGCAAATCTTTCAAGCTTTATATAGCCATTCAACCCTTAAAAGCAACCCAGACAAAACCCACATAACATTTACTGTTATCTATTATGATCATCAAGATTCTCAATACAATAACTTGTAGTGGTCAACACCTCCAACCCAAAAAGAGACAGAAGCAAATAGTTGGTTTTGGCTTTATTTCTTTTTGAAAGAAGCCTCAGCTGGCATCTAGAATCAAAATTTTCAAAAATCTATACACATACTTATTATACAAAATGTACAGGAAAGATTTGCCAAAAACGAGAAACAATACAAAGTAAGCAGATACAGCAGTGACAAATCATAAGACTTTCTCAACTGCTTCACAGGACAAAAGTGGATTTTAGACTACACAAACCTATGAACACAACACATTAATTTATAGTATATACAAAATGAATACAGATAAAGCACCCCCTTTTTTTATTCAGTTATGGGTCTTCCAACATGAAACGGTGGTGTTATGCATTCCATGGTCCACTAATGGAAGCATTACACCTGGAATAGAAGTGGTTACCCCAAAGCCATAACTAAATATCACTGTCTCTCCAAGGCCATAAGGTTTTTAACAGTCAGTCATGGGAAGGGGGAATATTTCATGCCTTTTACACTTCCAAGACAGTCAAGAGCTTATTCCATTTCTGTGAATCGAGCAAACATAGCTTTCCGTACTGCATCTTTATAAGAATCCGCTGTGGAGACCCCGTAAGAACTACCCTTTGCTCCCAGTCCTGCTCCCCTCATTCTCACTTGAGCCTGTGGGGGGAAAGAGACATTGTATTAGCTCTGTGCCAGGAACACCAATTATTATAGTTGCATTTTGCAGAAACCTGGTATTTGTGATGCAAACAGAGTGCATGGGAACATTCCTTGTAAGACTCTCGAGTGAATTATCTTCTAGCTGGTGATCTGAATAATCTGTTGCTATATAGAACAGTGTTGTGAACCTATGGCACGGGTGCCAAAGGTGGCACTCGGAGCCCTTTCTATGGGCACCCAACATTGACCCCTTCACAGCCACCTGCATTGCTGTATTGGCAGTTTGCAAAAAATTAGTGGGTTTTGAATCGCCGTTTGGGCACTTGGTCTCTAAAAGGTTTGCCATCATCGACATACAGCGTATGCTACATACGTCCTGAGATGGTTCAGAAAATTCAGAAAACCAGGGGAAGTAGTAAAACACATGTTTCAACAGAACTTGTTTCCATATGTATTGCTTTGAAAAAGACCAGTGAACATTACATGTTGACCTGTAAGATGATACTGGGCACAGTCATCGTCAGACTACGCTGGCTATGACGGATGAGACCTGAAGCCCATGCGTATCTGGATGTTTGCATACCCTGAGGCAAAAGGCCACCATTTTGGAAGTTCTTACAAGATAGGAAGCCCTGAATTAAATTTTAACTCAAGCACTTGTGGTAAAAACAGTACCCGTCTATGCTTTGTCAGACAAAATCAAAGCAACAGTCTCAGCCAAGACTACAGTGTATGCAAATAATCCACACTTACTTCAATGGGGGCCGTGATGCCTTGACATTTCCTTCCTAATCCTGATCCTTCCCTCCATCCCATAGCTTGAAGCATTTTGTTACCAATATTGCTATGGTCAATCCCATCTTTAGTAGGTTGTTCGTAATTCCTACAGAAAAACAAAATAACATGGTTAAGCCAAAGTCAGCAACACTATCAGCTGCAATAACAGTTGCCTAGATACGTACACTGTGCCTGCATCGAATACTTTTTTCCGTTTTGGTTCTGGTGGCTCTGGGATGCCATACTTCTCTCGTCTTTCAGCTGCTCTGTCTCTGTATTTCATCTGAAAGCAGATCAGGGGTCCGTTAACTTTTGAAAATTCTGTTACTTGCACACAAACTGCAGTAGGCGACTTAAAAAGTCAGAAAACAGGAAAAGGGACTCATCCTAAGAAGCACACATTGATCTCACTCCACTGGGATTAGAATGGTCATTTTTGAATTAAAATGTACTGTTAAGTTTATCTGGTATTAACATCCATAAAAAGTCCACAACCATAATTAATAATCTGTAAATATGTACACCAGTAATTCATCTATATTTACTCTCCTGCCAATGACAAAGCAGACACCACACATCTTACCTGCCCCCAATAAAGCATGTTAGTTAGGATGCTAAGCATTGGTGACTGTTTGCCCTGCAGTTAAACTTGTTTAAATGCAAGTTCCAGATTCAGATTCTTTTTATTTGGTTGCTTTCCTGTTAGGAAGCCTTCAGACTGCATTTCTAGAGCTCAAGTTTCTATAGACAGTCATGGAGTCTAGTGAAACCCTTAAAAATCCAAGGTGGGTGCTGTTACAAACACTCAAGGGTTGTTACTTAATAGGCTTCTCTTTGTTTCATACTCAGGCTACTGACCTCTCTCTCACGCATTTCCAAGGCTTCAAGTTCTTGTTCTGACAGTCTAGATCTCCTGTAAATGTCCATGTTTTGCTTTGTAAGAGAAAAAAAGTTCCACAATTAAAAAAACAGCACTGAATAGAGTGATTATCTTATGCGATTAAAAGAGGTAAAAGTGATTTATTTTAAAGTCTCACCCTCAAATCAAAATCTGGTTTTGAGCACAACATACTGAAAGCCCAGAAACAATATTTATTGTATTTATGCAAAAATAGTGAGCTCTCTCATTAAGTTTCTGGTGTTTATGTTATTCTGTCCCAGGAAATGGAACAGCAAGTCAACCCTCAACTTTTGAAAAATAAAAATTACAGAATTCTACATGCAGCACGCTTTATAATTTAAAGTGGGTTGTTACCTTATGCAGGTCTGAGAGCTGCTGGTGCCTGACTAAGGCCTCTTTGTTTGGAAACTGCCTCCTACACAACAGACAGGCCAATTTCTTCCAGTCTGTTAATTTTTCTTCTTCGTTCTCCAGTCTTTCCAAGAAATCCTCCTCGTTATCACTGTCCCCACTGTAAGCAGCCACTAATCCACGCTAGAAAAAAGGGAAGCAATAGTAAATAGGCTGACAGATATAAACAGCAGTTCTAATCATAAAGGGTACAAACTCCCTAAACACTTCAGATGTGGCTCTAAAAACTCTTGTATAATTCCTGAAAAATATGCTTGAGAAACAGGGGCTAGCAGGTTATACCCCATATCATGAACATCTGGTAGGATTAGAACTACTGTATACGGAAATGTTCCATGTATTGGCAGAAACAACTTCATCACCAAATAGGAGTCTGTTTCCTTTTGAGAGATATGACATGTCCTGTAAATAACTCCCCCGGTTCCTCAGTAAAAATAAACTAATCTTCTTCATATAGTTGAATTGCAATTTTTCCAGAAAATGAGGGCCAAAAATATTTCTCCCAAGTAGGTACAAACCATGTTAAGGCTTCCTATAGCTTAAACTGTAAGAAACAAGACATCCATTATAGATAATACAAGCCAGCAGATAAATAATTCATAAGAACATAAGAAGAGCCATGCTGGATCAGGCCAAAGGCCCATCTAGTCCATCTTCCTGTATCTCACAGCGGCCCTACCAAATGCCTCTGGGAGTGCACGAGATTAGATACCTGTTTCCTGATGCCACTCCCCTGCATCTTTGAAGTACCCTGTTTTTATAAGCTTGGAGATTACACATCCCCATCATGGCTTGTTACCGGTGATGGACTTTTCCTCCAGAAATCTGTCCAATCCCCTTTTGAAGGCATCCAGGCCAGATGCCATCACAACATTTTGTGGCAGGGAGTTCCACAGACTAACAACACGCTGGGTAAAGAAGCATTTTATTTTGTCTGTTCTCACTCTCCCAATCCTCAATTTGAGTGGATATCCCCTAGTTCTGGTATTTTGTCCCTCTATCCACTTTACTCATGACCTGCATAATTTTGTACATCTCAATCATATTCCATGTTTTAGCCTTTCCTCATAAGGGAGGTTCCCCAGCCCAGTAATCATTTTAGTTGCTCTCTCCTGCAGCTTTTCCAGCTCCACTATGTCTTTCTTGAGACGCAGTGACAAGAACTGTACACAATACTCCAGGTGCGGCCTTGCTATCGTTTTGTACAATGGCATTCTAATGTTGGCTGTTTTATTTTCAATCCCTTTTCATAATCCCTAGCATGGAATTGGCCTTCTTCCCTGCTGTCCACCAGCACACCAAGATCTTTTTCCTGATCTGTTAGAGACAGCTCAGAACCCATGAGTTGATAAATAAAGTTTGGATTTTCTGCCCCAATTATCCATTACTTTACATTTTCCTACACTGAAATGCATTTGCCATTTCACAGCCTATTCTCCCTGTTTGGAGAGATCCTTCTGGAGCTCTTCACAATCTTCTCTGCCTTCACCACCCAGAAAAGCAAGGATCAAGCTATGCTTATTTCTCACTGAGCATGTTGCCAAAGGCCTTGCAGCACACCAGTGTAAGTTTCTTTCTATAAACTCACTTTCAGTGGGTTGTCATCTTCACCATTTTTTATCACTTCCGTCATTATCTGCTGTCTCTCAGATAATGTGCCCTGGGGAAAAAAGAGCAATCCAATTATAATCTTGGAGACCACATACAACTGCCTTCTTTTAAAAAATTACCTAGTACTAAGAAACCAATTGTTCCTTACCTTTTTCTCAAACAGAGCAAAACCAGCATCAGCTGCAGCAGACTCTCTTCTTTCTTCTTCTCTTGCATTCAGTGGCTGAAAGCTGTTCTTGAAGTTCTCCTTCTGCTTGTTCAGACTCTTAGCCCAACGTTCCATGTCTTTGGCAATCTGTTTGGGGAAAAACTGCTACTTAATTTCAACTGCCACTCTGCCCACCCCTCCCTTCTTTTCAGATTATTCTTCTGTGGCTTAAGTCAAATGATCTTCCTGAACTACAGTGCAGAATCACCATTATCCAGGAAATCTCTGTCACAGCAAAGGCTTTTCCAATGGAGCAGTCATTATCAGTCTGCTACAACCAACTCAAGGAGCCTACAGCACCTTAAGCACTCATACACTTTTAACACCTTGATTCTTCAGTGGACTACAGCCTAGAACAGTGATGGTGAAGCTTTTAGAGAATGAATCCTCAAATTGTGATTTAAAACCCACTAATTTTTCACACAGAGCCAATACAGCAATTTAACTTGAATACAGGTGGCTGTGAAGGAGCAATGTCGGGTGCCCACAGAAAGGGCTCCAAGTGCCACCTTTGCCACCCGTGCCACAGGTTCACCAACACTGGCCTAGAAAACCTCCTCTTGTTATGTATCAGCTCATACTTAAAGAAGGCTCTGAAGTTTTTTCAGGTCATGGCTGATTATTTCAGAAGTGAGTTAAAGCTGCCTCTAGACTCAACTGCAGCATTGCTTTAATGGTGACTTGATATCTGTTATAATCCCAGTTTCCTTGGTCATAAAACCTCTTGCTTATTTTCTCCATCTATCTTAAGTATATGTACTTTAGATTATTTAGTGTTGCATAAAATTCCTACTACTTTTTTTACAAAATGCCTTCCTTTAATCATCAAGCTTTGAATTGTTCTATAGAAGCTGCTCTTTTAATTATCACCTGTTGAGCAGTTTTACTCTTGGGCTTCTCTTTCTTTTCTTTTCCTTCTTTCGAGGGAGGTGGATTTGACTGCTGATAGGTTGTGCCCTCTGCTGCTGGCATGTAAGTCTCTTTCTCACCATCCCAGTAAAGATATTGCTGTGTTACTGCATTGTAGTAGTACTGAAAAAGAAAATCAAAATTGCCTTACTCTTTCAAATACAGCCCATCCACAAAAATCTGTTACTTTCAAGACAGAATCATATTGTGACTAATCAACTACTTTACAATAGCTGCACATGTGCATAAAAATCATATATCACGTAAAAAGGGTCACCATGCAGCTTTTTGTCAGTCAAATGTCAACTATCTACTAACCAAATAACCACATGGAATTTCTGAACTATGAAGGTTCATGCCAGTGTTGCAAATGAATTGCAAGTCAAATGCCTACTTTATCTACTTCAATACTGTTGTCTATTAGGCACCCAAAGCCTGGACTGAGTTCTACCCAAAATGCTGTGAATTATATTCTGCCAATTGTTAATCCTGTATTGAACAGTAAAATTTATTTCCCAAGAGAGATCCAAAGAAGCAGCAAATGAATTCCGTGTACCTGAGAATTTGGATCGTAATACAGTCCTGTTATAGGATCATAGTAGAAACCTGATGATTCATCATACTGATATGTAGATGTATCTGGAACAGCTGAAAATAGAAAGTGAGATATTTTACTACACTGCTTAAAATAAATAAGATGTTCACAAATCTTCCTCAACTATTGTAAATATTTATAGATTATCCAGTGTGGGTAAAAATTAGCACCCGGTATAAATCCAGCTGGATCTAAGAGACAGAGCAGCCAAACTCCTGTAGCCTGGCATAAACAAGAAATTTACTTTTAGCCAATTCCTTCTGACAAAACAAAGCATCTCTGCTTTTTTATCTGTTGTCTAGATACCTCCTAAAATCACCCACCTTTCCAGTCTTCTTTAGCCCCTCACCCTACACCCATAACAACTAACACAGGTCCTATAATTAACAAAATACTGCAAAAGAGATTAAATGCAAGATGGAAGTTCACCCCCTAGCCTGATAAACCACAATGCTGTCTATTCCTAAATCAAGGGCCATCTATTCTTTTAGTCAATAAGCTTACTTACCATACTTGGCACCAGGGACTACACCAACTGGAGAAGTTGCTGTCACTTGTGTGCTAGTGCCTGGTTGTGTTGCCTGTGTCTGAAGAAAGAAAATTCAGAAAAGAGAAAGGAATTTTGAAAGCTATCAATTATTCAAAGAACTTTCAAGTTTGTCTTCTTGTTTGCAAAATATACTCACTGCCAAAATACACATACACACGAACTCTTCATTAAATCAGTCTCCACACACACACACACACACACACACACACACACACACACACACACAC
>JAHTLZ010000015.1:49986015-50023794 GCA_023846285.1 Phrynocephalus versicolor
ACACACACACACACACACACACACACACACACACACACACACACACAGCACTAAATCAATTTCGCTACACAAAGAAACATGTATTTACCGGAGAATCGGGTGAGTTGCTCTGTTGATTATATAGCTGAGGACTCTGAGAAACAACAGCTGCTGAAGTACCTGCTGTTACTGGAGCACCTGGCAAAAAACAAGTTTGCTTTAAGCTCCATAAACACAAAAGATTGTTAACAATATTTACTCTAAACATGGAATGTAGTACAGTAATACCCAGTGAGACATTTTTAATTCATTCTAGGAGTCAAGACGTCCTATGAAAAAAAGTCTTATGAGGCACGGTTTCCCATAGGAATGCACTGAAATCCAATTAATCCATTCAGGAGGAAAAGGATTAATAGGTTATCAATGCATTCCTATGGAAAGGCTGCTTAAAACATTGAGGTGGCAGCCACAAGCCCGCCACCACCCCAGGGAACCCCACCATGGCACTGTGCCACCAAACTTGCGGGCATTTGGGCTCTCCCTGACCGTGCGGCAGCCTCCTCTACCGCCGCCACTGGCACTGAGCTTCCAGCGCCTGGGACCTTGGGGGGGGGGGTGAGTGGGCAGGCAAGTAGCTGAGCCTCTGCAGCCACTGCCATCAGCACTGGGTACCTTGAGGGGCGAGTGGGCAAGCGATCTTCCGTAGCTGCCATTTGAAGGATTTTAAAAATGTCCCGCCAGAGCACTTGTGGCGGGACATTTAAAAATGGATCTTTGTCCAGCCCGGGAGGCTTTGAAGGCAAGTGGGACCGCTGCTTCCCTTCCAAGCCACATGAGCTGGGCGAAGATAAATAGCACTGTACCTTGTAAGATGAATGTAAAGGGGAAGGAAAAATTATCTTACAATTTTTTCCTATCCCTGGAAATTACATTTGTCTTATGATATTTTGTCCTAAGGGGCATTTGTCTCACGAGGTATTAATGTACTGTAGTGCATCTAAGCCTTTCCACATAAAGAACACCTCTAAAAGATGCCAACTGGTATCCAGATAAAATTCACACAAGGCAGTTCTAGCATTTTTTTATCTGCTGCTTTTTACATCAGACCGAGAGGAAAGTTCCCAGGTGACAGTTTTAGCCACAGAAAATTCTATTCCATTCTGATAACCACTAGCATCAATGGATGAAGAAACAGAACTAGACCTCCATAATACAAAAGAACAAACTCTTACCTGTTACCGTAGCTGTCTCTGTGTCCAACGCTCCTGCTTGGTTCTGGTAAAACTGCTGATAATCCTGTGAACACTATGGAGAATGGTCAAAGTTATGAGTAGTATTAAAACTGAAAAAACTAATATCCTAGAGAAGAAAAGGGCATTTATGTGGTGCTATCAGAACTCTTAGAGGGACACTAGGTAAATTTCCTTTGAAGTGGATTTCACAAAGAGAGGGCACGCCTGAAACCAAAAAAACCCTAACAGCCACTTTCAAATCATCGGAATGTACTCGAGAGTACCTGAGGACACAAAAAGGCATATACAGCTTTCCTTCTGCAAACTTCTTTGTATTCCCCAATTTCAGAATCTCCAACTCATTGGTTGCCTATGCCCCTTGAAAAGCAAAACAATCAGAAGGGCACTCTCAAATGTTATCAGATCAAATCAGGTAGGAACTTGCTTGATTTTAGGCAGTTCATTATTTCTTCCCTCCCACAACACCCCACTCCGTGCCTAATTACACCATGTCCAGAAAAGTCTTTCAGTTCTTCTGAAGAGCTAATTGGTGAACAGAAGACTTCCTTTTCACTTGGGCCTAACCCACAGATAATAACACTATTCATACCCACCTGAGAGTACTGGGCATAACCGTCCTGCCCTAGCTGAAGATAGTTGAAGTCAACTGCACCACCTTCTCCACTCTGAGGCTATAAAGCAAAAATAACTGAAATGTGAGATACAGAAGGAAAAATGTTCAAATGGCCATTTATATCACTGTTACTGACCCTGGTTGTCTACTAGCAGTCAGCTTCAAAAACTTATTTCCTACCTGGGTGGATGACCACTGGGCTGCAGCAATGGCAGTACTAGCAACAGAGAAAGCACTGACACGATTGCCATCTGGGAGTAGCAAATCCCTGAGAACAATTAAGCACATTTCAGAAACAACCTATAAGATTATCTAAGCAACCTTCAAAGCACGAATAGAATTTAATATGAGTTTGCAAACAGGACCACTCGGTTCCACTCCAAGTTGAACAGTGCAGCTAGCACATGTTTTGTGGATTTAGCTTTCAACTCTTGCTTGTTCCATGGCAATGGATGCATTTTAATTTGTATTCCCTAATGATGCTGACAAGACTGTAAGGAAGATAAAACCCGCCATACATATGACAGAAGCCTGCCCTTCCCAGTTCATAAAAGCAGCCATGGAGACCTGGCCCAGTGAGTAAGGGATGTAGCAAACACCTCTACACGACAAGGTTCCTGCCTGACTAAAAGTAGAAACTGTAAGATCTTTACTGAAGAAGACTTCCCCTGCATCCAACTTTACAGTTCCACCCCGATCAGTCTCCACTACTGAATGTGCTTAAGTGTAGTGCAGTATTGATAGTATCAGGTAGCCATTGCAAGGTTGACAGCCATCTATCCCTACAAGGTCAATACACTGAGTTCCCAGGCTGCCTGGGGAATAACCCTGCATAATTAACTTGTAAACCACCCAGAGTCCTTTAAGCACTATGGGGAATAGGTAACACTTTGTTTTAAGTATGTGGTCCCAATCTGGTTCTAGTTCCTGAATACAGTACTTATTACTTGGATCTATTTCAATTTAGAGGCAGGCTGCAGAGGCCGCTTTTCCTGGGCTGGTGTGGATGATCCTTACTGATACCCATAGGGTTTTGCTCTGTGCATGACCCCACCCACCCAAGTTCCATCAGGACCAGAACAGCCATCACAGCAGGTTGGGGTATGTGTGAAAAACCATGAGCAGAGGGGGACAGAGGCATGCCTGCCTTAAAGGGAACCTTGTCCAGAGGGGCTTCTCTGAAAGGGAAATAAGGGAGTAAGGATTTACTCCTTGAAATGCAGTGAAAGAATGTTTTCTGATGAAGAGATTTGAAGCCATACACAACACCCCGCAGGCCCCTTGCAGACTGTAATCATTTCCATCTAAGAAACTATCCTGGCCTCTATATCAGCCATGAGGCTTTGAGACTTTAATAAAAAGCTTACTTTATTCTTTGCTATATTTTCTTAATGGTGTAATAATATTATCACCTATTCCTGCATCTGTATTGTTTTGAAGACCATACAACCTTGTCCCATTCCCACCCCTCCCCTCACAAGCATGTTTGATAATGCACTCTGAGAGCCTTTTCAGTTGCTGCTCCCAGGCTGTCATCGATAGGCAAATATCCTTCTCTTCTACTGTGTATTATTAACAGAACTTCAGAGAAGTGTTAAGAGAGGATACCCTTTTCACTTGGGTTTGTGGGTGATAAAAGTGCTTGCAAGTTTTCTCTTTGAACTGTTTAAAAGTTCATATTTTAATATCATGTACTACATATTATAGGTAACAGTTTAACTTGAGTATTTCTCATTATCCCATCCTCCGATCTATAAGCTGATTAGAGAGAAAGGCAGGATATCTTGTCCATATTGGTATGTGTTAATTATTAGCAACTTCTCATGGCTCTATGGATTTGCTAAATTTTGTTCTGTGCTACGCAAGTTACTTGTTCAAAGCAGCAATACAGGTTATGTTCTGTAAGGCTACAGAACATTTTTAAAGATGAAAATAACTAATAAATAGTTTGCAAACTGTGGACAGATATGTAGAAATCACACACTTTCCTTTAAGACTAATCTAAGAATTCAGAATAGGCTCTAAGGAGGGGTGATCTGTTAAGAGTCCTAATCTGACATTGGTTTCTCTCCACTACAGCTCAGTAACAACCACTACCAAAAAAATTTAAAATTCCTTTCATAAAGCATAATATTTAATGCTGATAATTGTTGATCTAGTAACAATATGCATTTCAAACACTACGGCATTCAGAGAAGTTGTCTGTTGCATCTTTAACAAGAAAATTAACACTTTATAAAACTTACTTTCTGGCACTTTTTGCAAAATCCACACCAATTGTTTTGCCATCTATTTTCAGAGGTGGCTGAAGACTTTGCAAAATCTGCAACAACTGAGAAGCATCCTAGAATGCAGAAAATTAATTGAATAGGACAACATTCAAACAGAAAATATAAAACTTTTGTCTCATGTTCATTGCTCCTGTCGAAGCCCAGGTTGCTTTGTGGAACAAGGAGATGGCCCGGGCGGGTTGACACGATCCCACCTAAGCGCCCTCTTCCAACCCGCAGAGCCTTATAGGAGGAGGAGCTTCAGGCAATGAAGCGGGTTGGGAGACGGCTTGAGCGCAGGTGGAGAAAAATATCACTGCAACTCTGACTGAACACAGCTTAGAGCCCATTATCGGGCCTATACTGTGGCACAACTGGCTAACAACAGTATTTCTCCAGTCATACTGCTTCCTCGAAATGCTGCAGAGCAGAGCTATTTCAAGTGGACTGGGATTTTCTTCAACCAGGTAACCCGTTGGAGGCCTCGGACCACTCAGTGGCTTGTTGTGGTGAACCTGCTGCCCACTTTGCTCAGATTTCCAGAGAATTAGATTCCACCATTGATATTGAGTCCACGGCTGTGTCCAGTGTTCCGGGCTTATGTCACAATTTATTGGATAAATTTCAGTTGTTGCAACTTGAGGATGTGGACAGGGTGCTTGGATCTGTCTGTGCAACCACTACACAACTTGACCCTTGCCTGTCATGGCTAATAAATGAACTTACCGGGGGGGGGGTTGCACCTGGGTCCTGGAGGCTATCAACTCCTTGTTGAGAGAGGCAGTGATTCGGCCACTCCTAAAAAAGCCTAATCTGTACCCAGGACTGGTGGTTCATTACCACCCAGTGGCAAAACTGCTTTATTTGGGCAAGGTGCTGGAGCGTGCGGTGGCTGAGCAACTTCAGGCTCTCCTGAATGAAACAGATTGGGTTTTAGGCCAGGTTATGGGACAGAGACTGCCTTTGCGGGGAGAGAGACAGGAGGAGTGCGTCCCTGTTAATTCTCCTGGACCTCGCAGCAGCTTTCAACACCATCAACCATGGGGTCCTTCTGAACAGATTGTCTGGGATAGGATTGGGAGGCCCTGTTCTAGTGGATCCGCTCCTACCTGGCTGATTGGGTCCAGAAGGTGGTGCTGGGAAATAGCTGCTCTGGAGGCTGTGTCATGGGGCTCCCCAGGGCTCTATACTGTCCCCCATGCTATTTAACATCTACATGAAACCGCTGGGGGAGGTCATTAGGAGGTTTGGGCTGAGGAGTCAGCAATATGCTGATAACACTCAGCTCTATCTCTTGTTCTCCACCAATCCAGGTGATGCAGTTTCTGTTCTGAACTTGTGCCTGAGCTTGATAATGGACTGCATGAGGGTCAATAAACTGAAGCTCAACCCGACAAGTCGGAAGTGTTCTTACAGCTGCAGACAATATATCAGCTTCACCCTTACCTGGATTAGTACACATGCACTGGAAACAACCAGACTGCACTATTGTAATGCGCTTTACCCGGGGCTGCCTTTGAAGACGGTCCGGCAATTGCAACTGGTACAGAACTGGGCTGCACGGCTGGTGAGTGGTGCCGCTGCGTGGACCCAAATTACACCAGTTCTGAAACACTTACACTGACTGCCAGTTACTGTCCAGGCCCAGTAGTTTACCATTCCTTTCCCCTGACAGCCCTCTGGGAATACTATGCAAGTTGCCTGTTAACAACACAGGCTAGCTCTACTACTGGGAGGTTCAGTGCAGAACTGTACTGTAGCACTCCAAGCCAGACAGCTAAACCACCAGCCAACTTCATGCATACATGCATCTGTTACTTATAGTAAACATGAAATTAAAAAGTAACAAGATGAAAATTAAGAGTACAGTATTTAATTACACACTGTCACCAAATCATGGGAAGATCCCATAATTAAGGTGATGCATGTTTCTAGAAAACAAGACCTCGATTCCTCCAGAAAACACATACGGCCCAGATTAGTTATTTGCTAGATGAGCAATATAAAAGTCTATTATACTAAACCTGACACTAAAGTGAAATGAAACACATTCTTACCATTGCTGAAGACAACTGTACAAAAGCAAAGCCTCTATTCTGCTGGGTCTGTTTATCTTTAATAAGACGGATATTATTTACGGCCAGTGAAGCATATGGTGACAAAGCTGTCATGATTGATTCCACAACTGTATGAGGAGCTATGTTTCTGAGAATAAGAGCTGGGAAGGGGAAAAAGTAGACATGAATCTTCTAAGAAAGATTATGTGTGCTCATAAAGTCTGGTGTATCTTGTACATGATTTGAACCAATCACATAATTAGAGCTTTCACTAGAACAATACCTAAGTACAGTGGACCCTCATATAACAAACGGGTTGTTTATCAGAAAATCCGATTAAAAGGAAAAAATTACCAGATAGGGGGAAATCGCTTAACAGAATCGCCTATGAGGTGAATCCATACAACAGAAAAACTGTCGTGATTAGGGATTAATCCATTTTCAATGCACTCCTATGGAAAATTTGCTTGACAGAATTTCATTTGGAACGAAGTAATTCCTTTATACAAGGTACCACTGTATTCAAATCAGAGTGAACTGATCTATATGTCCTGCAATGAAATCAACTACCTTGTACCCTATATTTGTTTAATGTAGCTGACTCTAGTAGAATTGTGGATGATTGTCTGGGAATGTTCTATCTCAAGACAACTTCCAAAGCAGAGGGAGGACAGAGGAATAGGTCTCCCTTGCACCAGCCAGCAACAAGCAAGTTAGGGTTTTATTTTCCATTATAATTATACTCGTATTTAATTTGTTTTCAACTTTTTTCTTTTTTTTTATAAAATTTCTAGTCATGGGACAGCTAGTCGTGTGTGTATAGGGCTACAAATTGTACTTCATTACTGTCACATTAAAAATACAAAATAAAATCCAGTTGTTAGTCCCAAGCAGAGCAGATTCCAGAGCCAGGTACGTAAACCATGGTGTAGACATGGACTTCTAGCCAACTTTTTTGTGAGTTTTGGCATTTTTTGTGTACAGTATGTAGTCTGTGGTGTCCCAGAACCATTCCTTTCTTCTTGCAGCCCTTCTGAGTGTCCACTATTTCTTATAGCGAAATCTGCTTTGATAATTGAGTGCTTTGCTTTACAAGCATATTATGCTCATAAACCAAGGTATTACTCTACCTTCTAGTTTAAAACAGCCTATAATAACCATGCAGATTAAGCCTGATTGCCCCGTGTCCTTAGCTAGAACAATTCCACAAACCTCTACTATGCTTCAGAGGCTGATCTCAGTTCTTTTTCGACAAAGGCATATAAAGTGCCAAAAGAAATAATGTCTACATGTACATATTCACCTTGACCAATCAAATATCGGGAGTATAGCTGAGAACTTAAGAGAATTTACTTACTATCACAATAGTAGTCCAGAGACTGGACAGCCTCTGGGCCTCCAGGTGGCATCTCCTGCTCTGAATCTTCATTTACAAGATGAGGAAAACAAACTTAGGTTATTACATCAATAGATTTCTACCATGTCAAAAAGAGAATTATGTGCGCTTAATAAAAAAGAAAAGATCTGTTAAATGAAATATATTCTAGCAGAACTTACCAAATTTATCTGCTCCGCAACGGAAGCATTTTAGTCGCCTCCTGAAGTTGTAAAGGCAGCACTAACAAATAAATATTACATTTTTATTATTGATTATTCACTTGAGCAAGTATCCCACAGATCACATATCTGTACTGTTAAATAAAAGAACAACAGTTGTGATTTTCTGGACTGTTGGACAAGGCTGCCACCCGGTGGCAACTGGAAGCAAATAGACAGCCATAATTCTGTGCCGTGTGCCTGCACAACTTAAAGGAAATGTTGCAGATAGTAAATTTAATGTTGATACTATTTAAATCTACTATGATCCATTGATTAATACCTTAAAATCACCTGAAAGGCAGGAATCTGCTTATTCATATATCTGTACTAGTTTGTTCATTCATCTATTCAAATCATGGTATCCAAGAGAGCACATGTACACTTAATGGTTATCCAGAGAGGCCTAATCTTTCAGCACCACAGATTTCAAAGGTTAGAGTCCTGTTCTGTATGTACATGAAAGGATTAACGTATCTGTGAGCCACTCTGAGGGAGAAAACCAAGCACCACTGACTCCAGTCTATCCAATTTCACATCTCTGGATTTCCCCCAGTTCATCACTTTTACACTGTCCTTAGTAACTCAACACTTCTCTCAACTCAAAGAGGGACAGAATGCAAGGACAAAAGACAAATTCCAAACACGGGAAGGGCACATATGAAACTGAATTAAGGAGTGGAATCTATGAAAGCCCGACTATAGGAGGCACAATAGGAGTCTGCCTACAAGTACGTATTGACAGACATCAAATTGCACTCGTATACACTACGTCTGTGAAGATTCTCAGTCATCCAGGTGCGTTTATCTGGGAGTTGAGTCATGGCTACTGGACTTCTTTTTTTTTGAGATAGAAACGTTTCGCTGTTCATCCAAACAGCTTCATCGGTCTGAGTATAGCTAGTGCAAGAGACCCTTCTTATAGTCAGCTTGACCTCTTGTCCCCTGGTCTGATTGGCTCATAAGATGAACAAAGCCTTAATAGGCTCGTTAGGGAGACATTAGTGTCCATGGCCTTAAGGTAAACAATGGCCTAAGGTGCTGAAACCCATCAAGAATGGATCGTTAGCTGTGACCTGGTGGTGAAGGCTCCTTGATTTGCCTGGGTACTGTGGAAAGTACAGCCTGATAAGTAGCAGATAGACTATGCCGGAGCCCCCCACCTCTGTTGAGGGAGGGGTTTTCAATGCTAACATGAATGGCTTCCCTTACTCCTCTCTCAAACCACCTCTCTTCTTTGTCTAGTATGTGTACATCCTCATCTTTGAAAGAGTGGCCTTTTTCCTTCAAATGGAGGTGTACTGCTGATTCTGGTCCTGAGCTGTTACCTCTCCTATGTTGGGCCATTCTTCTGTTTAATGGCTGTTTAGTTTCTCCAATGTAGAGGTCTGAACACTCTTCACTGCATTGGACTGCATATACTATATTGCTCCTTTTATGGTTTGGTATCGGATCCTTTGGGTGGACAAGTCTCTGCGTGTGTTCATGGGTTTGAAATAAACAGGGATGTGGTGTTTGCCAAAAATCCTTTTAAGCTTTTCCGACACTCCTGCCATGTAGGGAATGACCAGGTTCTTCCGTCGGGTCTGGGTCTCAGACTGATCCTTTGTTCTTCTGGGATGGCCCACTGCTTTGTTGAAGGCCCACCTTGGATATCCACAGGCCTTAACTCGTATACACGGTTATGGCTAATCCATAGGCCTATGAAACTGTGATCAAAGATCACTCAATTTTCCCCACTCCTGTGTAAACTGAGCTTGAAATGGAGGTTTATGGTAGCAACTTCTACAATTACAATGACATCTTTTAAATGTTCTGTTTTCACAGAAACAGCCATGAGTTTTAAGTGCCCTATTTTCAAATATAAACTTAACCCTGCAGACTACCTGCATTAACAGCAGCCACATAGTGATTTAATACAATAGTTGTTGCTTATTTTCAACTTCGACAGTGTGAATAAAGAAAAGCAATTTTCCACTAATTTTCATTCAACATTCAACAAACATGTTGACAAACTAGTAAGGAATGCTGACTTTTTAAAGGATGTAGTAAAATGGCCACAGACTTAACTTGGAGTTGCCTGAACACCATGACTGGAATCCAGTCTAACACTGGGGTAGTTCAACAGATACAGTTAAGTAGTAACTTCATGGCTACACTCCCATTACAACACAGCCAGTCCTTTTTGAAAGTTTACAACAGTAGGCCATCTCAGAGTGAATCCATTCATCTGCAATTTTATAATACTTGCTTATGCTGATATTTGCAGCATTCCTGACAAATAAACTACTTCTTGATGAGCTATACATGCTTATTTGTGATCAGCAAACTGTCATACTTATTTATTTATTATTTATTTGTTGTATTTATACCCCGCTTATCTTCATTGCGAACTCTAAGCAGCTTGCATTTGTAGCTGTGTGTGTGTTGTGTCGTTACAGTCGTGACCGACTCTTTGTGACTCCATGTCCATGGAGTTTTCTTGGCAGGAATACTTGAGTGGTTTGCCAGTTCCTACTCTAGGCGCCTACAGCACCTGGTATTCCCTGGTGGTCTCCCATCCAAGTACTAACCAGGGCCGACCCTGCTTAGCTTCCGAAATCAGGCGAGATCAGATGTGCTCAGGGCATCTAGGCAGCATATTTGTAGCTGTAGTAATCCTTTATCCTCATTTGAAGAGAAAACCATGTGGTGTCCATTTTAAGAAGCATATCTAACAGTGACAGATCTGATCAAACACCTAGGAGAAACATCCTTTTGCAGAAACATCTTACCTTGTTGCAAAGCCAGTCTTCAAATTTTGGCCTGGGGTTGCTATAGTGCATTGCAATTTGCTTCCCTTGAATCACCAGTTTTTTCTGTAAAAAAACCACCTTTAGTTATTCCAGTATCACAGCACATATGTCCATTTCCCATGGCAGAGCACACTTCGGAGGTTTCAGTGCTCATGAATTAAATGGACAACATATGGGGAGGATGCAGAGAACCAACCACCGCCTCCTATATTCTGCCCATCCAATCCTGCAGGAGGACATGGACAGCAAGAAAATGGGATGTGCAGTAAAAGCAAAAGGAATCAGGGAGTGTTGATGAGGCTGCCAAAACTATGCGCTGTCATGGAAACAGGAAGCGTCTCAAAGGAGACTGAGTCCTAATGGCATAGCAACACACTGCTTTTCAAAATATTGTTAAATGACTGCTTCACTTTTTCCCCAAAACCTAGTTTTAGAACTTCAAAACATGTAGCATACTGTTGCTTGTTTTCTTCGCGATGCGCCCCTTGAAAGTACAGCAACTCCTCTCAGGGGGGACTGTTACAAATCTTATAGGTTGGACATAGGTTCAGTGTGGACCTTTTAAAAACTAATTCTTCATTTCACATGAAAGCTTGCATGAAGTCTGTGTTCTTCAAACAGTGGCTTTCTCCCAACAGATTGCTACTGAAGTTTCGCCAAAAGGGTGACAGTTTGTTTTGTTTCCAGTGCCCCTTCAAAATTTGCATTTAAAAAATAGCTGCTTAAATTTTTAAAAAGAAGCCAAGTTTCTTAACTCTAAACTTTATTGAACCTACATATTCAGAGTCCCATATCCCTTTTAAATTCTCAAAGTCTTTTACAGATCTTTGCTTAGAGAGATGCGCCTTTTAAGTATGTCCAGGGAGTGTGCAGTAACATGACTGAACTAACGCAGGGCAAACCTAAGTTCTGCAATCTTATTTTTAGAAAACTGCTTTTAGGTTTAAAAAAAGGCATTAAAGCCTAGAGGGGGAATTTCATTTTTCATTGCCAGGGTAGGAAAATGAGGGGAAGGTTGAAGGGCCCAGAACAAACTGGGATATGTGCACAAACAAAATATGTCAGTATATTTACAATGTATCGTGTTTGTCTGACAGTCAACAGCAATGGGCGGACTAGGGAGGCTCAACTACTTTTTCCCTACAACTAGAGGATGTGTGGTTATTTCAGAGTGACTCTTAAACTGATTCAGAAAGATGAAAACTGAGATAAGCTTTGTATACATTAAAATTGTGATTTTTATAACCTACTAGTAAAGATAATTCAGACACCAATGCATACCATCACTGCATGCTATGAATATCAAGAAGTTGATTCATGCAAGGATTAGTTCCCTTTTTTAGTTTGTTGAGGTGGATAGTTGACCGTTATACAGTTCAACACACAACGTTCTGATTTTCAGTACTCAGAACAAGTAAACACTGCAAAAATGTTTTCTTTTATTCAAACAAAAATTGTTGTATTACCATCTTACTATGTTTACAATTGCCATCGGTTGCTAGTTTGTTTTACAGCAATTCAAAGGAGAGTAGTTTTACTACTACAAACTGATAAAATATCACAACCATACCTGCACAGTGCAATTGTGCAGAAAGGTAATTGTTTAAGTCATGTCATTTTTTAAGTTAATCATATTCTCTGCAACCTTTGAAATGCCTTTCACAAGTTGTCTTCTATATAGTATTAAAAAGGCATGTTTGTCATTATACACGTTAGTTTTATGCTTCATAGATTGCATCTTTAGTTTTGTCTAGCATAAAACATATTCTCCAGTATTAATTTATTAATTAGGAAATTTTATTTGACTGAACATTCAAAATACTAATTCGGAAATATTATATGTTGTGTTAAACAGCATCAGAAATAACTATTTTAGAAAAGGTGACTTGGCATAGTCTATTGTTTTTGTCAAATAAAATCAATTTTTAATATAATTTAGAACATTTTAATATATACAAAGCATTTAACCGTTAAGAAGTCACTGTTTTAGAACAAACCACTCCTTTGACTTTTTTTAAATTCCTTTTTAAAAACTGCACAGACTTGTTCCATTTTCAGGAATTATCTAGACTTTGTGAGTGAAGCAACCTGATTGGCTTCCATCCAGCTGGTAGCATCTTGAAAGTGATAAAACTCCACGAAGGCGAAACCACGGCTTACACCTAGAGACAGCATTCAGATATAGACGGGATACTTGTGTTAGTCAGTTCCTTTAAAACAGGTGAATCTCTCTCCAACTGCTTCATTACTTCATGACAAAGCAGTTTTATAAATGCGACGTCAACTCTGAATTTGCTTCTCATTTTGCCATGGCAAGGAAACCAAGCTGCCTTAACAGGTTACATTGCACCTGAATGAGAACCATGTTTAAAGATAACCATGCAGTGGACTAAAATTTTAAAATCAAATTTACAGTTGGTGTTACTTACCGATACTGTTCAGTATGTATAAAAAAACTGAAGGCTTCTTCCACTATCTACAGCCTTTCAAAAGGCCAAATTCCTTACCCATGGCAAACCTTTCATTATGTTTTGTACTTCGAAGGTGAGGGGAGGTTTTGTAAAATGTTTTAGGCCTGGGGAAGAGGAAGATGTTGCCAAAACATATTTAACCCTCACCTGTTTTTCTTTTCATCAGTCTCACATCTGCAGGCCGAGGGCCTTCACAGGATTCAATGATTTCTCGAATCTGTTTAGCATTCAAAACCAAAGCCAAATTAGAGAAGTGAGAAAAAATAATTGTTTAATGTTGATGTTTACATGGATACCAAGACTAAACTAAAAAAAACTTTCAAAAGGTATAAATATCATTTCAAAATTCTCATGCCTAAAATGAAGAAAGGGTCTCAATAAATCCACATTTATACTCATTAAAAAGAAGCACATTATGAGTTTTCAAGAATGACAAAGTTCACTTTCTACACAGATGCGTACAAAAATTCTATTATTTTGAAACTCAAACTATGAACTATTCAATGAATACAGCTTAAAACTGTAGTCTATTATATCTTATTAATAATTTATATAATTATGAGCATTCCAAAAATGACATATTATTGCAGAGTTCATTACCATACAGACGTACAAAAATGTGCATTATTTTACCTCAACTAAGACAGGATGGGACTATTAACTGAAGAAGCTCTTACATCTATTATTCCTACATGAAAGAAAGTCTCTGAAAAAGTACTAATAAAAGCAGTGAAAACACTTCATGTAATTCAAATATGAATTACTTAATTGAAACTTCTTTACCGAGTTGAATTTTACAAAAGGTCCATCAAGTACCCAAATGCCTTTCTGATTAATCAAGGTACACCAGGGGCCTATTCTAAACACAAATCTATTTTAGCATATCAATGAAAGGAGAAAAGGCACATGAAAATATCTTGATAATTAATAACTTTAGAGTCTATGCACTGAAGGACTTCCAAGTACATTCATAGTGGCTACACGTCGGGCCTGTTATTTTGCATGGAAGAGAAAGACAAAACAGTAGCCAAACTACCAAAAATAAAAATAAAATAAAATAAACACACTAGCTCCAGATCTGCATTATCAAGGAAAAGTGGGGGAAGGGGGGGGAAATCAGCAATCATCTGGAGATTAGAACTTTGGATCCATGACGGTGAGGTTAAAAATTCAACACTAAATATTTACCTTAAAAATCATTATGAAGAATTTTAAAAACTAAAGGCTGATTAAGCAAATAATTCAAACTTGCTCTGATTAAATCTCAATTTCCAAAACAACTGTAGTATGTTACTTACATCATAGTCTGTAACAGTAATAGGAAGTCCACGCAACATGATAGTCTTGCTTTCCTTCTCATCATTAATGTCGTTTCTATAATCATGTTCTCCGTAGTCGCCATCAGAATGATACCCATCTTCTGATTTATCACTATTACGCCGTTCACGTTCACGGTCTCTCTGCCAAATAGGTACACAATTTAGCAACTGAAACATGCCTTACTTTTTTCCACTGAGAAATGAAGAAACACTGACAATCTTTCCATCCATGTTCAAACAACCTTTATGTGTTTTTTTTTTCAGATGGCATATTTATTTCATGAAATACTTCCTAAACATCTTTGCTATTTGATCATGATGATTTAAAAAGTAGCATTCACCTCAGTGAGTGAATCCAATATGAGTCTTTACTATATAATCTGTACAGGACAAATATAGTTAAAAGAGTTACTATTAATTATTACAGGCAAGAAATAAATATAAAACATAAGATTATGTAACCCACATTTAAATTTCATATAAGTTGTAAGGCAGTGATGGCAAACCTATGGCACGGGTGCCAAAGGTGGCAGTCGGAGCCCTTTCTGTGGGCACCTGACGCCCCTTCATAGCCACCTGTATTCAGGTTAAATTTCTGTATTGGCACTTTGCAAAAAAAAAAAAAAATAGTGGGCTTTGAATCGCAGTTTGGGTAATCAGTCTCTAAAAGGTTTGCCATCACTGTTGTAAGATCTCGTAATTAAAGATTACTAAATTCGGATTTATAGAGACCGGTGTCCAAATCCTCCCTCAGCCACTGGGTGGCCTTGGGACTGTTACAGCCTCAGCTTGCTCTGTAACAGGGTTTCTGTGAAAAAGGAAGTGGAGTGGTAGAGAAATATGTATGTTATCTTCAACTCATTAGAGCAGTGGTGGCCAAACTTTGGCCCTCCAGATGTTCTGGACCACAACTCCCAGAATTCCAAGCCTACATTGCCAATGACAAGGGACTGTGGAGTTGTGGTCCAAAACATTTGGACTAATTAATGAAATACACTTGAAACTTCCGAAAACTCACCTCAGGACTATCATAATCTCTTCCATCATAATCTCTCCCGTCATAATCTCGACTATCATAATCCCTATAGTCATCATATCTGTCGTTTCGTCGCTCCTCACTAGATCTTTTGTAGTCAGAATCCCGTCTTCGACTTCTGGAATCCCGCTCATCACGATCATCTCTATCTAAAATAGACCCATACCTTCCACTTCGTTCAGTTCTGCTCACACTGCACAAAGAGCATGGAAAGACAAACAGCTTGAAAACTTCTGCATTTATTCATCTTGATATGATATGCAGGTTTGCAGGTAGAAAGTCATCCTAACCATATGATGTGATACAAGAACAGCACAGCAGAACTGACTATAATTCCCAGACTTCTAAGCCTATATTACCAATAATAAAGGACTGTGGGAATTGTGGCCCAAAACACCTGGAGGGCCAAAGGTTCCCCACTAATGGAGTAGAGGGACACATTTTCATATATTCTTTTTTCCATAATACTTAGCCCATGTCAGCTTGAGCAGTGGCATTAAGACACAGGCGTTTCCACAAGCAATACTTCACTGGCAAGTAGTACAAACAAAGCACTCCTATAGCTCAAGGCTTACATACACAGGTGTATTTAGAACGTTGTACTGAAATGGATGTACTTCCTGTTTAAGAATGCAAAGATCACTAGAATTTCATTCAATATTATGTAATTGCATAACAATTCATCTACTTTAGAATTATTGGTGGTCAAGGATTTGGGACTCAACTAGTACATTTTTACCATACAGGAGATTATGGAAACAAAGTAAATGTTGCAAAACAATGGTTCTTACAAAAACTTATTCATGCTGGCATGACACATTTAATCTCTTTACAAATATTTTATTGTTATCTTTTTATTAACAAACACAATAATATATGTTTAATTACACCGGAACTTCTTCCATTTGTTCCACATGTGATTTGGTCACGGACATACACTGTTTAAAAATTGATTCTTCACAGTCAAAATGCCTTCTAAATTATTATTAGTGGTGAGTGTAGCATGGAAGAACACTGGCCAGCAATGCTACCAACTGATGCGAAGTTATCATTTCACTCTGAAAAGAAACAGCCCTATATCTCTGGGTCTTCTTTGTTAACATTTTTTTCCTTGCACAATGGGAATAGTACAGCCTATGGGTTTACACATCAGCTCTAAATGAAAGAGTTAAATTTACTTAAATAAAAATCTTAATTTAACTTTTTCACTAGATCTTTTTTCTAAAACTAATCATACAATAATTAAATCCTTGGGGAAATGTTATTACATTACAATACAAAAAAGTACAAAATGGGCTACGCTGTATTTACTGTTTCTGACTGATTTTAGCTACTAAATACCCTGTTTCAAAAATAAGAGTCACACCCTTTGGGGGAAAGGACTCACCACCTGCAGTTGGCCAATCTGAAAAACAGCTCCTTCTGCCTCTGCCCACCCTCACTACAGAGGAGACCAACAGACAATAAGGAGTTTTGTTCAGGCTGAGAGGTTAACTCATTATGGTAAAGCAGGGAGGGCTGGTCTTTGCTGAGTCTCAACAATAATCAACAGCTGAACAGGACTACAGAGATAAATCATCCTTCCATCACAGAGAAAAATGCATCCTTCAATGTGCATGTGTGTTGTGTTGCTACAGTAATGACCGACTCTTTGACTCCATGTCAGTGGATGAACAGATTTAATAACAAATTTCGGGGTCTTTATTCAACTGGTTGAATCTCCACCTTCAAACCTGCAGTTGTTATGTAACCAAACACTTCAATACTACATACCGTTTGTCTGAACCCATGGTCTCCTTTTGATTCTTGATTAAAATGCTTCTAACGCACCAAGATGTAAATCTGGAAGAAAACCATCCAAGAGACCTCCATTTTAAACCCGATTTTAGAAAGCTGTATCATTTATTTTAAATCCGGCTTGGAAAAGTACTTTCACAAAAGCTCACCAAATACGGAACCGCAATGAGAACTAATCTTCAGTATTTTACTCTTAATATCACTTTGACAGAACCAACACCCCACCCTCCATTAGCAGGGGGGAAATCATACACACATTTTCCATAAAAAATATGTCTAATTCGTTTTTAAATATAGAAACACAGTACATAAAGTACATGTAAATTTTAATTACATTACAAATATAAAAACTACATACATAACAAATTACTGTATAGTATATGCATTTTATATACATACCTATATGATCTCTCTCTCCCACCACACACACACACACCTGCACAGGCACGCGGTGACTACACAAGATATACGAAAACCAAGGCTGAAAAGAAAAAGGGCGGCCACCGCCTCTTCCAACCTTGGCCGAATGGCGTTGACAAGCAGGCATTTAATGGCGGCTGGTGCTCTGCGGCGGCGTCTGAGGGGGGGAAAAGGGCAGCCACGCCTGCCGCAATCCCTTCACAGCGACTGTGACGGCAAAAATCTGTACCTCACCACAATCGCCAGAAATAAAAGGAAAGAAACTCTGGAGTGCGGACCCAGCAGATGTTTGAGGGATATCCGATTAAACTGCAGTCAACCCTTAAAAATAAAAAATAAAAATAAAGGCTCGGCCAGGGGCGGAACCCCTTCTCTCTCTCTCTGCAGAAAACGGACGGTTGGCTTTCCCGTGCCGTTGGGCGGCGGCTCCCAGACGAGGCTGCCCCGGCCCCAAAAGATATTGAACGCCGCAAGAACCGCTTAAGAACCGTTTAACAAAGGGGAAATTTACTGGCATTACTATAAAAAGGCGAGCCCAAGCCCCTTACTTGGTCTGGTGCAGGAAAAAAACCACAATCTCTTTCTGAGGGATGCCTAGGAGGCCATACTTACCGGGAAGGGGGAAAGGTCCCGCCTGCCACCGCAGCAGCCGGAGTAACAACCGCCACCGTTCCTCTCGAGCACTACTACAAAATGGCGCCCGAGAGAAGCCAGGCGTCTTCTACCCACAATGCCTGGCGGAGAAAGCCCACACCCTCCTGGACGTGGCCAGCAAGAAAGGAGTTCGGACGGGCGCCTCTCGGGGCGCACCGCATGCTGGGAAATGTAGTCCACGTCGGTGATGGAGAAAGCGGAGCCCCGACACACACAAAAACAGTTCTGACTAGGCATCAGGGGTGTGCAGGCGCGGTCCGTTCAGCTCGAACTTGAGCGTGAGAAGTGCAGTATAAAGCTCGCCCCTTCCACTTCTAACCAGTTCCGTTCCTTTTGTATCAATGCTTCGGAGCGCTCGCCGAGTGGCGACGACCATCTTGTGAGGGAGCGCGAGCAGACACGGCCATTTCACAGAGGGTGACTCGAGAACAGCGCTGCTGTTCGTTCCCTAATCTTTACTCACTCCAGGGCTTCTTTCCCCTCCCATGAAATGCTAATATTTACCTCTCAGAGATGATCAAAATGGAAAGCAGCCATTGATCCTTATGTGAAGGATCATAAGGCACAGATGGCCTGACCCATGAGGAATACATACATTTATTTTCACTAGGCATGGTGCTCAAATGTTCAATTACGACTGGGTGAGAGCCTGGTCGTGGTATTTGCGCAGTTGAGGAAAAAAAAAAGATTCTACCTGGTAGAATCCGTCATTGCTCTCTCTCTCTCTCACACACACACACACAAACACACACACGTTCATGCGAACCACAAGAGGAAATGTCAATGAGCCCTTCACCCCTCTAAAAGCACTAAGCTGAGCAACCCATCCGCACTCTTGTGCATAGCTAAGCCCTCTGGTAGATTTGCCCTGCTCTGGATATCATTTGAAAGAGCGGCGTTGGCCAAGCAACACGAATTAAGCCTCGTCGGAGTCACAATTTATTTATTTATTTATTTATTACGCTTATATACCGCCCCATTCCCACGAGGGGACTCTGGGCGGTTCACAACATACAAATAAAACAGATAAAAATCAATGCCAAGAATAATAACAATAAAGAATAAAATCCAAGAGCAGTAAGGCGGGAAAAAAAAAATTATAAACACAGGTCCCTATGCATCGCCGTAGGCTTCACGAAAAAGAAAGGTCAGATTCTTCTTAAAAGCCGCCAGAGCCCGCCGAAGTTCACTGGGAAGACGATTCCAGATGGAAGGAGTCAAGCAAGATTATACCGGCTCAGCTTCAAGGCTTAAACTTAAAGGGAAGCGCTTCCCTCGACCAAACTCCGCCCCTGCATTTTCTGGTCAAAAAGTCAAAAGCGCTGCTCTGGCCCCAGAGTTAGGCACGTTGCTGAGACATGAGTGAAGTGGATGAGTCTTTGGGTAGAAGGCCGGAAGCGATGCTGCTTTTTGATTTGCCATTGAACTAAGATTTATAAATTGTTAGGTTAGACTCTTGACTCTAGTTTCCATAGGGTGGAAACTGATTTGCCCGACACCCCATTCCTCACGCATTTTACCCTTCACAAAATGCTGAACATGGGAAAGCAGAGCAGGCACTGCTTCTGGAATTCCACTTATGAGGCGCTGGTATCTACTATTATTACAAACTCTCTTCCAAGGCATTGCGGTGTTAGGAATGAATTCTGGAGTACAGGTAATCTGCATACCTGTTTTCAGGGCTATAACCCCCTCATTTAAGACAGGATGGAGCCTTATTCCTGGATCTACTTTACCACTGACCAGGACCACTTCCGTCTTGAGAATCACAGAAGGGTGAAGTTGGAAGGGGCTTACAAGGCCATTGAGGTCAAGGCGGGAATACAAATCATAGAATATCTGCCAGGCGATTGATTGTCTAAATTTCTCTTGGATGCCCCCAGTGTTGGAGCATTCACTGATTGTGTCAGGTTTATTTTTGTCCTCATCCAGTCCATTACATATATATCAAGCACTAGTTTAGAGCTTCGGCTCTCTTTGAATTAAAAAGATGGAGTGACATCAGCATACTGGTAACATAAGCATATCAGTGACACAAATAACTTCAAATGCTGGAGGATCTCTGCCAATAGTTTCATGTAGATATTAAATAGCATGTGGGGTCAAAACAGAACCCTGGAGGGGTGCCAAAGGCAAGGGCATCTAACAGGACTTCCCTAACATCATTTATTGACTCCACCCTTCCAGGAGGGACTGAAACCAAAGCTGTCTCACACCCATAATCATATTTGCAGCCATATTCAAATGGATTTGGATAATCTATTTTGTCCATCAACCCCTGGATGAGTCACCTATCAAGGGAAAATCTTCGAGAGAGTACAGTAGTTATTAGCTATAAATAACAGCTGTTAAAAATATCAATATACCGGTACATAGAATCATACAATAATGGAGCTGCAAGATGCTTATTAGGCCATGGAATCCTACCTGTTGCTCAGCGTTAAGAATCCAAATCCATGTATATCTGACAGATGGTTGCCTTACTTGCTCTTGAACGTCTCCAGTATTTGAATGCTCATCACCTCCCAAAGTAATTGGTACCTTTGTGATACCTTTTTCTGGATATTCAATGGAAATTGGGCTTCCTCTTAACTTTAACTCATTATTACTCATGCTGTACTCGGGGATGATGGGGAACAGATTCTGTATGACATCCTTTCAAGCATTTGAAGAATGCTAGCAATACACTAATAACTGGTTATTAACTTTTTACACTGCATTCCCTTCCAAATGTTCATGCAGCCAATTCATGTAGTACCATGAACTGGGTCATTTTTAAATATGCAAAGTTATTGTTTCCAGTCTATAGTTTACTTGACTGTTCATATACCACTAGAAATTTCCTCATTAATCTTTTGGCTTAAAGAGGACACTGTTCATAAGCACAAATAGCAATGTGAAGCCTACATAAATAAATTGTAAACTACCTAGAGCAGGGGTCCCCAAACTTTTTGTAAGGAGGGCCAGATTTGGTGGCTGAGAATGTTTCAGGGGCCGGTTGCTCCCTGACCCTGCCACCCCACTGCAAGCCCCACCCACTGACCCATAAGCCCCACCCACTGTCCACGCCCGCGCCTAGCTTCACAAGGTTTTCGGTGATGCCGGTGGCAGCCGCCCACCCATGTGCCCCCCCGTGCGCGCACCCAGCCCAAGCTTCCCGGCGGTGCTGGTGGTGGCCTGCCCCCTTGCCTGCCCACCCCACAAGCTTCTGCTCACTGTCCGGCTGGCCCGCCCAGCCCCTCAAGCTTCCCGGCGGTGTCAGTGTTGGCGGAAGATTTTTTTTTTTTAAAAAAAATGGGGTGAAGGAGGGGGAGGGAGGGGTGGGCCAGCCAGCTGCGGGCCACTCAGAATGGCCTGGCGGGCCGGATTTGCCCCGGGCCGGGCTTTGGGCAGGCCTGACCTAGAGAGTGCTTTAAGCACTATGGGGCAGTATATAAGCAGAACACTTTGCTTTGCTTTTGCTTTTAAAATTCCAGTATTTTATCTCCAAGTCTGTAAAGCCAGATTTGCATATTCTCTTACAGCAGATAATAAAACTCAATCCAACACCTTAGCAGAACTCTCTTGCTCTAATAGTGGCTAGTTCCTCACTCTCTTCCTTCATCTGTAAAGGTTCTAATACAGACCGAATATATTCAGAGATATTTACATCACCCAGCACACTGTATATAAAAGGTATAAAAGGATACCTGAATTAAAATACTGTTTCCCAATTAAGTTCAAAAATTTGGGAAGACTGGGGAAAAAGGCCAAGCAATGACTTTTGTATTTTATTTGAAAAACATAAAACAAAAACACTCCTCAGCAGCAAAAAGAAACATTGATTCAAAAAAACAAAACAAAAACAAACAAAAAACACAAGAACAAACACAGAAGGGCTGAAGGGTACATGATGTGTTTGGAATTGTTTCCATGTTTTTATTCAAGTTCCTTGTAGCGGGCAAACATGACTCTTCGTACAGCATCTCTGTATGTTTCATTAGATTGCCGTCTGCTAGGTCTCCCTTGGGTCCCTAAGCCAGCTCCCCTCTTCCGGCTTTCTGGCTGTAAAACAATAATATGCATATCAAATTCACCAGCTTGTATTTTTGTTGCCAGGGAAGGAAAAACATTTTAATATTAAGTCTGGTTTTTTAAAATACTCAATTTATTTGACAAAATAAATATATATATTTATATAAAATATATAAAATATATATAAAAAGTATATAACTAATATATTTTGTAAACAGACTGCAATAGAAAACCAGCAACGGAGTCTGTCATATTTTTGCTTGTAATCCTTGACATTGCTGCAATGTTGCGAACTCAGGTTAGCTCCTCATACATTCCTTGACAGGTTATGGGCCCAGTAAACGTTTAAGCCAGCATGTTAAGTGGTTAGAGAAAAGTTTTTTGAAGTTGCTGAGTTTGGAGCTGAACGCTGAAAGCTGAAAGAAGTTGCCAGGCAGTCTTCCCTGAATTTATGAATGATGAATTTATCTTACAAAAACCACCTAGTCTAACACATTTGTAAAGGACACTGGTTGTTTGGTCTTTTAAATAGTATTATATTAATTTCATCTGCCTCTCTTTCTAAACCCCATCCTTATAATCAAGACCTACCATATCCCCATTCCTATTCAGCTATGTTTTTGAAGCGTGTGCTTCATAATTTCCAGTTCAAAAAAGTGTTCAAAGCAACTAAAATTACAGGAACAAAACAAAACAAAAAGGTGATTATAAAACACCCAATAAAATTTAAAAATCACTAGTAGACCAAAACAATACCAAATCCAATGACATTTTTTTTAAAAAATCAGAAATAAGTTCAGCAAAGTGAAAAGGCTTAAGACCAATGTTTGTACGCTGACAGAAGACCAGTGAGACACTAGATAGGTTTGTGAAAATTAGTAAAAAGCATGAATTCTCCCATTCTTTGTATTACTGAACATTTGGGGCACTTGGGGGGGGGGTGTTTCTTAAAAATTAAAAGCTATTATTATTCTTACCTTGGATGTTCTCATGGGCTCATCCTTATCCCAAAGCTGCACTGATGTAAAGTGGGCTGCTTTCTCATATAGGCTAATAAGGTCTCCTGAGAAGCTAGACTATGCCTGAAAGAGATAGGGCTGCCCACGCCTGCTGGTTGGCCCCAACTACGCCAAATATCAAGTAGGTTCCGGAATGGAGATACCGCTTTGCATAAAAGTAACATTACCTGCTGCACATCTGCGTGCCTCCTGGGGCCAGGAGTGGTCAAGTGTACCCGTACAGCTAGATCCCAAGGAATGTGAACCCTAGGAGCCATTCCAGCACTCTCTGCTATACAGGTGTGGAAATTTATTCATGTGAAAAACTGTATTTTATTTACCATCCTTTTAGCTAATTAATCTTCTATCACAGTGGTTCCCAATCTTGGGTTACCCAGGTGTTTTTGGACTGCAATTACCAGAAGGTGTTGTTAGCAGCTGTGCTGGCTGGACTTTTGGGGAGCTGAAGTCCAAGAACACCTGGATAACCCAAGATTGGGAACCATTGCTTAATCAGGCCAGTTGTCCTTTTTCAAGCATCCCATATGTAACCTGTTCCTAGGGAAATGTAAGATGGTGACCCACTTACGACACTCAGCAGCTGGAGCTGCAGCTGAGGAAGGCCTTTTACGTTGGTTCCTCAACAATAACTCACATCTCAACATGAAATACTAAGAGTCTCTTTTGCTGTTTTCATTGAATACAAAGCCAAGTACTGTATAAGAGAAGATGCTCCTTCAGATGCACTACCCTCTTCACATCTGGATGCACAAGGAGAGAGTGCACACAACATGACAAGTCCTTCTCCCATAGAGGACAATATTGCGTTAAAGAGATGAAATGTGTTGAGTACACTTTTCCTCCATAAAAGGTGCAAGGAGCTTAGAGAAATTATTTTTTCTCTTTTGACACATTATTTTGTATTTTTTTTGGAGGGGGGAATCAATTTTTCAAAGAGATAGCTGTTTTTGCTGCAAAAATAATAAATGTGGCATATTTTAAATTGAGTAGCATAATTTGGTATAAACTTCTGTAAATTGTAGCTCACTTCTTCACACGTATAGAGAGCAGCCTTGGGAGGTAGACATTTAGACAATGGTGAGGAGGGCAGGATATAAAATGTACTAGAAGCACAAGAACGCTGGCACATTGATGCACATCCTTGGGAATGACAGATACAGTCCTAAATGACGGCTGTCAAGAGTTATTTGCTAAACAGTTATTTGCTAAACAGTGAAACACTAATTTGGTCTTAAAAAAGAGTTTATGAAAGGTGTCACAGGACTGTTGTTTTAACCTGTTTCTGCTGCCGAATGAAAGACAAGTTGTTGTCTAGGACAAGCACACACCTAGACAGATAACTTCCAATTGTTGGGAAACAAAGTACAAAAGTACACTATCCTTTCTACTTACTGGTTCCAAAATTCTACATGACTTGGGACATGACTGTCCAGGGGGCTGCCTGTCTCATTATGAACCTGTCCAAATATTAAAATCTTCAGGAGAGACCCTCTTGAAAATGGTAACAGTTGTAAAGCTCCACCTGAGAGGCACATAGGGGAAAGCTGTGGAATGTATTCTTTTCGTGGTTCCAATCTACTGTGTCTTCATTTCCACTACTTTAGAGGACTTTGAAGAAATGTTTAAAATTGGCCTCTAATCCTGTGATAATTTCAACAGCTTTTCGGTGTAATTCATTTTTGTGTTTTTTTATGTTTGTGCATGCTTTTGTTTGACTTTTATGATTCTATGATTTAATGTGTTTTTATAATGCTTTATGAGGACTGTACGTCCCCTTGAGCACTATTAAGTAGTGGAAAGGTGTGGCAAAGACAGCCGCAGTAGTAGTGATAGCAGTAATAAAGCTAATTAATTTAAATAGGAGCTGAAAATTGTCTCAAAAGCAGTGCACTCATTTATATATAAAGTCCATGCACCTAAACTGTAATTACCAGCTGATATCTTGTTTGTGGTGCAAGCAAAATTGTAACTGTCCTCTCTGATAAGAAGGAGTGAAATCCTTGGGGGCAGGGCGGGGATGCTAGGACATAAGCCAGCATGAGCATGCCCCTGCGAATTGCGGCAAGGATGCTTTGTTGACCAGGGAGGAATGAACTGAAAGTTACAAATTGGTTACACTATGAACAGGCTTTCAGCTACTTGAAAAAAAAATTGTTTTTACAAATACAGGTTTTACCTCCACTGGTGACGTCATGCCCTGTTCATTGCGTCCCAGACCTGAGCCTTCCTTCCAGCCCATAGCCTGCATCATACGGCTTCCTTTGTTATTGCTCTCTATCCTTCCTTTATCTGTGGGTTTATGAGCACTGCAAGGAAATTTTAAGACATTAACATGAAGGCAATTCACAGGATAAGTCCATGTATTATGTTAGCCACACATTTCACAGGTACAATTGTAACGCCAGGCAAACTTGACCTTCTTCTTCCTAGAGGTTTCTTCTCTAAATAAAGACTCAATCTTGTAAAGCCTATTTTTTGATCACCAATAATTACTGTGATCTTATGCAGTTTCTATTTACAGGGCAGTAAGGCATGCACAAGACTGCCTAACAGTTAAAGGCATAATAAAAGAAGGCCACAAAAGAGAATTAGAAGATATACTGAAATCTGAATGCTACTGCAACACAACTGGTAATATTGTGAACCAGGAAGCTTTCTCATTCAAATTACCCTTCAGCCATGAACTCAAGTCTTCTCTCCTGGCCTCAACTTTCAAAATGTAAGCCAGAAATACTGATCTACCCTTAAAAATTAGAATGTAAGGATTTCTAATATGTATGGACAGCATTCTGAATTCTCTGAAATATCTACATGCAGGAAATAGTATTAATTTTAACATTAATTCTAACTGTATTCTTGAAGGATTTCACAGCTGGGATCTGATAGCTGTTGTGAGTTTTTCAAGCTGTTTGGTCATATTCTGGAAGTTCTTCTTCCTGACGCTTCATTTTGTTTCGCCAGACTCTGTGGCTGGCAACTTCAGAGGGCAAGGTGCTCAGGGAACTAGGAGTTCTCTCTGTGCTTTCTGCTCTACCCCAGAAATGTCTGGGGTAAACGTCAGGAAGAAAAACTTCCAGAACACGGCCAAACAGCCCGAAAACTCTTTTCACTTCCTACATATGAGACCTACAAGAAGTTATAAGGATATTGTAGAATATTTTGTCAGTAAATGACACAGCATTACCTTTCAGAATTCCTGAAGTTTTTTGGCCGCTTTCTCTCTGGGGAGTCTCGTTCCTCAAATTTCTCTCTCTGGCTGCTTGCCTTTTCCTTAAACTTTCCCTTTATGGTAGAAAGCAGAATTAGTAAAGATTCTTCTGCTCTTGATGTGGTGCCTAAACTTTTTTCTCCAAACATTTCACACTTGATGACTAGTCCAAGCAATGGATTACAGCTTCTTAGTCCCTCAATACTGTGATCAAATATCTTAATTTGTTTTGAATTAGGACGATGGAAATACAACCAAGTGTATATACTGTGCAAAAATAATCCACCTCATTATCAAGCTAATATTAATCAATTAATACTGTCGAGCTAATATTAAAGTGTTTCGAAAATAACCATCCACTGCTTAACCTTCATAAATCTCCAACACATGAAAAGATGGGTCGCTCTGCTAACTCATAGCAGTGGGTTTTGTGACTGCACAGAGAGCCATTTGGTGAGATAAAACCAGGAAGCCTCCCCGCACCCTTCACCATGCATGTTTAAGCACACCTGAACTTGAGTTTTTTCAATTTTGGTCTGCCACAACTTAATGGAAACAGAAGGGAAACAAGAAGGCAGGCAGGTGGCTTGTGTGAGTTCCCAGATGGCCATTAAAAGAACCACATTCACTGAAACAACCCATCATTCTTTTCTGCACTCCCTGTGAGACGGATAAGCTCTTTCATTAGCGTCTAAGGGCATTTATACACGACCCCTAAACTCCGCCGCAAATGGCTGCAAGCTCCAGAGCTTAAAAATGTTTCCCCACCAGCTCCGGAGTTTGCAGACAATTAAGTGCGACCCCGCCCACCTAAGCGTGACCCAGCGCACTTTTCTTGTACCTGCTCTTGGGAGGGGAAAAATATTTGATGCGGATGTGCTGGGCTCTCCTCGCTTCTTTTTGTTTTTGTTTTTTGCCTCCCGCCCCTTTAAGAGGAACCAGGAAGTGACTGGGGCTCCCCCGGCAGCTTCCACCAGCACCGGGAGGTAAGGCTTTATTCTTTTGTCCCTTTTTATCCTCCCTCCCCTCATGCAGCCAGCAGCCAGGAAGTACGTCTCCAGGTGGAGACGCACGAGGAGCGACAAACCCCTAAGATCTCTGGTCCGAATTTAAGGGGCCAGCGGATCTTAGGGGTCGTGTAAAAGCACCCTAAGACCATAGCTGCTGAGGACACAAAGGAAGAAACAAGATGGCCCATGCCTTGTCTCACTGTGGGTGAACTATTACTTTGGAAAGGAAGGAAAAGGGAGGGAACAGTTATAAAAAGTGTTTGTATCTGTTCCTTCTTCCTTTCATGAAGTCAGGAAAGCATTCATTTCTGAATTTTGACCCAGCTCTCCTCTGTTGCAGTAATTGTGTAGACTTCTCTTTAATACGCTAGCCAAAATTTCAGAGGTGTAAGGAAATCATTCTCCTGCAGCTTCTCCCTTGAATCTGGAATGATCAACCAGTTGTTGATGTAAAGAAAAACATCTTCATTTTATGCACCTTTCCTGTTTTAACTACCTTTAGCGTATTTAATATTTTAAATATTTTACAGCCTATATTTTAAACTAGGTATGGTATCTATGTTATAATGTTTCACGTTCATCAGTTATGTGGGTGTTATTGGATTTGTTTGTGTTATTATGATTTGTTTGTTGCCTTGGAGTAGTTACTCTGCAACCACCTGGGTAGGATAAAAATGCAAGTAAGTAAACAAACAAACACATTATACATCTTTTCTTCTTTTTGATGTTGCTGTTCAGTATTGTCACTGTATGATGAAAGTAGGTTGAACTAAGAATGATTGTTTAATTCACATTCCAGAGTCACATTCAGGCACTGAGAGGTCAGGAACATGAGTCATTTCAGGTGTTTTTGGACTAGAAACATGATTATAAGCCATGGTGACTTGGGGTAGTGGGAGATGGAGCCCAAATATACTGTCTGTAAAAGGCCACAAGCTCCTCTCTGCCTGTCCCTGCCCTCTTGCACTAGTTACATAGATGGAATCAGGGTGGGAGATACACAAAGGACTTTGCTAATGTTTTGCTTATGTGTCAGATTTTGCAGAACCCACAGAAAACACACCATTCCTTTCTGGAACTGGAAAAGATGCAGAAGAGAGTGACGAAAATGATTACTGGGCTGGGCACCTCCCTTACGAGGAAAGGCTAAAACATTTTGGGCTCTTTAGTCTGGAAATAAGGCACCTGAGGGGGGGATAGGATTGAGACATACAAAATAATGCAGGGCATGAGTAAAGTGGATAGAGGGACGCTCTTCTCCCTCTCACAAAATACCAGAACTAGGGGACATCCACTCAAATTGAGGGCTGGGAGAGTAAGAACAGACAAAAGAAAATATTTTTTCATCCAGTGCATTGTTAGTCTGTGGAACTCCCTGACACAGGATGTGGTGATGGCATCAAAAGGGGATTGGACATATTTCTGGAGGAGAAGTCCATCACAGGTTACAGACCATGATGGAGATGTGTAATCTCCAGGCTTAAAACTGGGGTACTTCAAGGGCCAGATGCAGGGGAGTGATATCAGGAGACAGATGTCTAGTCTAGTGCACTCCCAGATGCATCTGGTGGGGCCACTGTGAGATACAGGAAGCTGGACTAGATGGGCCTTTGGCCTGATCCAGCACGGCTCTTCTTATGATCTTATGTTAAGTTACCTCTCGTTCTCGCCGTTCCAAATATGCCAGCTCTTGCTCTGATCGCTTTATCTTTTGATGGATTTCTAGGTTTTGCTGTTAGAAAAAGTAATAAGAACAAATAGCTTTTGAGTTTTCTCACTTTATAAAATAAAATAGTGTTTTTTTAGATACTCACAATTCTCCAAATATAAAATTTTATTAGCACCAAAATGTTAAGATGAACAATAGATTTTGGGGAATAATTGAACCAAATTTAATCACTGCTAAATGCAAGCATTTAAATACACTTTACAAAATAAAAACAACAAAGAACACAAAATGTAAACAAAGGAATACCCATTTCCCCCTTTAAAAATACATTTTCCCAGTCCTATTAACAAAATATGTGTTGTGACTTTGGGTGCCACAGTCAAAGGTAGTTTGGTATACACCCGCCAGGTACAGGGTTTTCCATTCTGACACAAACTTGGTCCTAAGTCTTTATCAGAATGCCACTCAACACAAAAGAGATAATCTTGTGTGGGCAAGGCCTAGACAGACTCCATGTCTGGCTTGGGAGGAAGAAATCATCTCTACTCACAGAGCTGGTCATCAGCAGTTAAGCCTGTGGTATCACAGAAAAACCTACTGACTGGAATAAAGACTGAGGCTCCACTGGATTAGTAGGAAGGCCTAGGAGACCTTATCTACTTGGAGGAATTGTGCAAATGTGAGAATGAATGACTCCCTCTGTCCCTACCACCAATGAAACAAGACCATGTCTGAGACTGAGACTGGGCTTAAAACAATATCAGGAGCTGCCCACCTGTTCCGGTGGAGTTAACAAATCACTGAAAGAAGCATGCCCCTATATTCTAGATGCTCGGTGAATTATCCCACTTCTTACTTTGTGAAGGTTGGAAAGTTGTTGATGCTTGATCAGGACATCTTTATTTGGAAACTGCCTCCGGCACAGTAAGCAAGCCAGCTTATTCCAGTCCGTCAACTTATCTTCCTCATTTTCAGCCTTCGGAGGCTTTTCCTCTGGTTGCACTGCTGGCCGTGGAGGAGGAGGTGGTGGAGGCTGTGGCTCTTCTTCCTCCTCCTCCTCCTCTTCATTCTCACTGTCACCACCATATTCCCCTAGGAGTCCTATCAGAGGATTCACCACCTTTGGCTGCAGGGGGAGAAAAATGAACATGTGGAATGGAAGTCCCATCCTGAATCATTCAGCTACATTGAGGGGCAGAGATTGCTCAGGAAGCTGTCGGCTACTGCACTGTAACTCCACCTAAATGAACCATCAGTCTCTCCATTGTTGTAGCTATAGATGGAGGGGATAGTTCTCTTCGTATTTCTTTCCTCCCATCTGAGCACTGTTGCTGGCTAGTTTATTGCAGTCTGTGCTGTATGTGCAGCAGACCCCCACCCCCACCCCACTCCCTGGTTAAGATGACTGGACAGAAATTAAATCTGGAGAAGAAAAAGAGTTCCAATTAAAACATCCTAAGTAAAATCTTCTTACTGGAGGTGTACTCTCTTCTTTCTTCAGTACTGGAGGTAGTGGCTTTTTAAAGACATCTTCAGGAGGAACCTTCTCCTCTTGGAATTCATGCTGAGAGAGAGAGAGAGAGAGAGAGAGAGAGTTCACTTAATAACCAGCTGGGCTTTCTCACCACTTGTGTTTCATTTGTTCTTAAAAGTGGCTTTTCTTTTATAGTCTACTGTGTCTTCCTTTAAAAGGAGTGGCACACCAAAACACAATTCCTTGTTTGTACTCTCTCCCATTTGTTTTAAGCATTCCCTCCTCAAGCACAACAAAGTATGGTGAGAACTGCAACTTGATTGAATGCTTAGCAATTAGAGCATCACAGCTTTCGCTGGGGTTCATACGCTATGTGCTAATTAGTTTGCTCCTAGTTGTAAGGAGCAATGGGAAATGCACCCTCAATTCCCCTAACAAGCAGTTCCCACTGTAGGATGAAACCAGTACTGTTCCTCCCTCTTCAGACTAAATTTGATTTTCTTTAAAACAAAGTAAAATTCAGTGTATCCATTTATTGGGTAGTTATAAGAATTTGAAGAAATACACTGAGAGTTTTGTTCTAAATATGTGAACAGATTTATTACATATCCCAAATCCTATATTTATATCTATATTATCTTACATGTATATGAAATACTTGTGTACCTGTGGTATTAAATAGAACCATTAAAGTGGATAATATTGTTATTGATTTAGCTTAAACATAGTAATCACAATCCTTTCTTAATCTTGAGAGTTCAGTCTTCAAGAGTAAAACAGGTTTTAAAGCTAATCTCAGTGGACCTATTAATATGCTTCCTAACCCTACGCATTTTTAAATTGTTTTGTCTTAGATGTGAACTGGATATTCCTTATATCTGTCAGACCTAAGAACAAACACATATTACATAACCCCTGTCCTGAACAGAAATTTGGAGTATTTGAAAAATCTTGGGATGATCTGATCTTTCATTCATTTATACTGTAGTATGTTTGACACCATGGCCGCTGACCTGTGGAGTTCCCCAGGGTTCTGTTCTGTCTCCTATGTTATTTAACATCTATATGAAACCACTGCGGGAGATTATCAGGTCGTTTGGGGTTAGGTGCCACCAGTATGCTGATGATACCCAGCTCTACCTCTCATCACCTCTGGACTCTAAGGGAGCTACTATCCAAACTTTACATTAGTGTTTAGCTGCAGTGATGAACTGGATGAGGATGAGCAAAATGAAACTGAACCCGGACAAGACAGAGGTGCTCCTGGTCAGTCGAAAGGGAGAACAAGGGATAGTGATGCAACTTATACGGGAATGGGTCACCCTCCAATTCAAAAATCAGGTACAGTGGCACCTTGTATAAAGGAATTAATTCGTTCCAAATGAAATTATGTTAAGCAAATTTTCCTTTATACAAATCCCCATAGGAATGCATTGAAAACGGAGTGATCCCATTTTTATGTTGTACAGATTCTCCCCATAGGCGATTATGTTAAGCAAATTTCCCCTATCTCTGGAATTTTTATGTTGTACAAATTTTATGTTATACAGGCTGTTTGTTATACAAGGGTCCACTGTACGTAGCTTGGGGGTGCTCTTGGACTCATCCTTGAGCTTGGATGCCCAGGACACGTCTGTGGCCAGGAGCGCATTTGCACAATTAAGGCTCGTACACAAGTTATGCCCCTTTCTTGAGAAACCAGCTATGGCCACAGTGACACATGTCCTAGTGACCTCCCGGCTAGACTACTGTAATGTGCTCAATGTGGAGCTACCGATGAAAAGTCTCAGGAAACTTCAAAAGGTCCAAAATGCAGGAGCCAGACTGCTGACTGGGTGGGGTACAAGAGATCACATTACACCCCTATTAAAACAGCTCCACTGGCTGCCAATCAGCTATCGGGCACAATTCAAGGTGCTGACATTGACCTATAAAGCACTATACGACCTGGGTCCTAGCTACCTCAAAGATCAAATCTCACAATATGAACCAACTCGGGTGTTAAGGTCATCAGGAGAGGCCCTTCTCTCCATCCTGCCACCCTCACAGGTATGTCTCGTTGAAACCCATGAAAGGGCCTTCTCGACTGCTGCGCCCAGACTCTGGAACTCCCTCTCACTAGAGGCCAAGACTGCCTCATCTCTGATGTACTTCTGGAAACAGGCAAAGACCTTTCTCTTCAGGCAAGCTTTCCCTGAATGATGTGTCACCATGTGTATTTCATAAAGATCTATAGGTTCACGTAGACTTTGTGTTTATAACTACTTATAACCTCGTAGCTTTAATGTAATGCTGTCTATTAATGCTGTAAGATGTCCTTCAATTCCTTGTTCTCAAATACATGAACATGTCTTAATTGTACTGGACTATATATTATCCCTCAGTACTGTAAGCCGCCTTGGGTCCTTTTCCAAGGAGAAAGGCGGGGTAAAAATACTCTAAAATAAAAAAATAATTTTAAAAAATACCTTTGCTGGTCTGCTTCTGTGTCGGTCTCTTCTGTCTCTGCTATCTTTCTTGAACGTCTCTTCTCTTTCAGTTGACCTTTCCCGGCTCTTACGCCTCCTTCCACTCGGTGGCGGCGATAGAGATGCCTCTCGACCCATTGGCACTTCCCTCTGAGTGGAGATATTTGATATATGTTGAGAGAACAGCTTCTTCTGGTCAGGAAATGACAAAGTGGCCCAAATCCTCTTGCCTGGTATATTGAAACACACTAGAGTAGGCTCACTGAATCAGCAGGAATTGGGGAGTCAACTTTATCATCAGTTTTGTTAATTCTAATGGGTCTACTGTAGTTGACACTTACTTCAGGTAGCATCATTCAAATCAACAACTTACAAAGGAGTTGACTCACCAAATTCTCATTGGTTCAATGGGCCTATTCTAGTCCAATGTATTGCACTAAGCAAAAGGATTTTGGCCAATATGGGCATACACATTTCTCTCACCTGTGTATTGGGATCATAATATACTCCTGTTATGGGGTCAAAATAGTTCCCAGTATCCGGATCATAAATGAATGTGGATACATCCGAAGAAGAAGCTGAAAGGAAAGAAGTGAAAACATTGTGTTAGTCCACAAGGGACGTACATCATTTAAATAAAGCAGGGGTAGCTCAAGACGTTATGATACTTGAAACAAAAAATCCAAAAGGTGCCAACACTGTACAGTGGTACCTCAAGTTATGAACACCCTAAGTTACGAAAAAATTGAGTTACGAATAGAAATCCACGGGTATAGGAAAAATTTGAGTTACCAAAAAAAAATTCTCAAGTTGAAACGTGATTTCCCATATGAATGCATTGGAAATGGATTAATTCATTCCAGTGGCTAGGAAAGAGACAAAAACACCTTTTTGTGCAACACTCAGACATGCACACTGTACATGGACATGACTGATCTAGAATAAACATTTCAAACAGCACACATCAAAGTTTTTGAACATGCTACAGGACAGTTCATGCACTTTAAAGACAGGCACACCGTACATGTCTTTAAAGTGCACTGTATAAAGAGCTTTGCACACAAAAAGGGTGCTTTGGTCTCTTTTCTAGCCTCCAGAATGAATTAATCTGTTCTCAATGCATTCCTATGGGAAACCAAGTTTCAGGTTAAGAAAATGCATTTGGAACAGATTGATTTCTTAATTCGAGGTACCACTGGACTTAAATTATATTGTCTGAAATCCAGTAGTATGCCGCAATTAGTGTAGGCCCACTGAATCTGGGGATTTGCTGAGTCAACTTTTGTAAGTTCCACTGATCCAATGGCCCTACTCTAGTTGCAACTTACTACTGGATTATGGCCACTTAAAAATAAGAATGTCAGTCTTCTGCCTTTTAGTGACATCTCTCAATCAGCCATTGGGGACAGACATTCTTAACACTGAGCACACTGATGAAAACTCTACTGCTGAAAGATGCTGAACAAAAAAAATTCAATGTAGTTGAGTTTGTCTGAATTTGAAAAGTCATGAATTATGCTTCAAGATATTAAAAAAACAACCCCAAGTCTTTTTGACTGAAAGCATCCAGTTATATATAGAGAAAAATCAAATATGAAACAGTAGTACTGATGATGTGTCAAGAACAATAAAGTCAGTGAAGTTGCATCTTACACTCTGATCTTCGTTTCTGTGAACTAGAGCCTCTCCTGTCATTCCTGTCCCGTTTACCCTGAAATACAAAACATATACAAGTGAAACATACAGTAAATATTTCCCCACTGATTAGTCATTCCAGATTAACATACTGTTGTTAGCTATGAAATCCTGTTGAACTTAGGTCCTGAGGCTCTCTACCAGAGATCCTTTGTGATCAGGGAAAGCTTTTGGCATCCTCAGGATAGGAGAAGAGGCAGAGCCATTAATATCTGAAAATTGCTCCCACTGTTCCCACTGCTAGAGTCAAGACCATCAGCAGTAATTTTCAGGTATTAAAACCCCGCCCCCATTCTCAGAGTTCCTTTTGACCTGCCCAGGTCAAAAGAGAGTCCTAGGGAGCCCTGGAATCTGGCGGCTAGGGATAGGAAATTTTAAATTAATTCAAATTAAAGATTAAAACTGGAAGTTTATATAATTGGCATGTATGATGCACCACTCTGCCATCATAAATTCAGCCAATAAGTTAGCATGTAACAAGGTGATATCAGTACCAGCGCATCTGGCTACAGGCATAAGGTGAGAAAGATATTAAGTAGTCATGCATTAGAAAGGGCCTCAAATCAAAGCAAATACACAGCATAACATGTTTACTATGAAACATAAGACCTATTCCTGCTTATTGAGCGGGGAGTAATTTGTAAGCTTAGAGATAGGCACAAAACAAACCACAAAGCAAAAAGCCAAATGAACCAGTCTGGTGTCTAGTTCATTTCACTCCCCTCATGGTGCAGTGGTTAAACTGCTGTTACTGCAGCTATAACTGTGCTCCCAACCTGGGGTTCAATCCCAGGTAGCCGGCTCAAGGTTCACTCAGCCTTCCATCCTTCTGAGGTCAGTAAGATGAGTACCAGGCTGCTGCTTCTGAGCATGTACTCATCGCTCAGCTGATCAGGGTGATCTGTTGGGTGGTGAGTGCATGCTCAGGGGAAGCTCCAAAGTTTAGTTCATTAAGCAATCACCATTTCAGGAAATTATAATCTGTTATATAAATACCTCAATTGAATCTGCGAAGAAAAAACCAAGGCTGGATAGTTCTTAAAGCAAGTGGCATGTCTATGACTATAAGCCTCAGTGTCTACTCCAGATTGCATAGTCTGGATATGTTACTTTTCCCAACTAACTTGATGCTTCCATATAATCTGGTTTTTAAATATGCAGGTATGCCTATATATTTCACTTGAGCCTGCATCATAATGGTGCTATGCATGATAGTTTGATAAGACTTTTCTCCTCACTATTTTCTTATAGCCAAAACTGCAACCCAAAAGCACACACTGTAGAGTTTCTAAGCCCTGGCAATTCTGCTTACAACAGAAATTATGTCAGCAGGTGTCTTCCACTGGATGTAGGCCAATCTATACAGTACATATACTGTATACCCTAATGTGATGTAATATTAGACCAACAGAGAGTGTATTGTATATTTTATTCTCTGCATTTACTTTATTTTCTACATTTTTCTGGTTTGTGCATGCCATGTGCCATTTGTCTGGTATTCTTCTAATAAATCTTTCCAATCTATTTTACCTGGAATCTGAATTTGGGGCCATTCAGAGCCTAATTTTCAACAACTTTTGGAACCCTCTTGTCAATACCAGGTAACATACTATTTATTCATGTAGTCTCAGCATCACACTCAGTCACAGTTCACACTACAAACTTACCTGACCAAAGCGAGGAAAATCCCCCTGATCTCCATATTCATTTCTAGCAACAGAAATAAGGGAACATCTTTTAATAACAACATATAGACTCTGAACATACTACAAAATGTTAGAAGACCTGCTAGCCTATAAAAACCTGGATAAGAATCTAATATACTACACCATTCTTAAAGCACAAAACAGGACAGAAAATTCCACCACTGCTAATCTCCTTTAAAGTAAACTAAATACATCCCTATCTCATGTTTAGCTACAACTCACTGATAGAATCACTCAAATCAAAGTGGCATTACAATTAGCTTTACAACCTATCCTTGTTCTGCCGATTACAATCCATATTCACAAACTTAACTCTCCACATGGCTTAGATATATAATGGGTTGAGCTCATTAACAGTGCTACCTATCAAGGAGATTTCAACAGCATAAACTACAACAAGTACTAATAGTCATTTTAATCCAAAATAGCATGTTTACAACTTTTTAAAAGATGGAATGCTTAATCTTCTTAATTAGGATTCAGGCATAAAGCATGTATTAAGACAGAGACATTCCAACAAGTGTTTGGTAAGGTATCTATTACGGTACCTTCTCTTTCCTGTAGCTAGGTTTACATCTACAGCACGTCCATCAATGCTGATTGGGGGATCCAAGTCTTGTAAAACTTTCACTAATTGGACGGCTTCCTGAGGAGAAAAGAATCCATTTCGTGAGGGAAAAAATAGGCATATTTCAGCATTAAAGCAAGAATTAAGCAACTACATGGTCCTTCAAGTGATCTGAAGGACATTCTGCTGCCCTGTCTACAAAAAGGGTTATAGTTATACTGCAGCAAGGCAATCTTCAACAACAAAAGAAACCAGCCATAAATAGGCATGAAGGTCCACACATTTTATGCTACAAAATATCAAGTGGGAAGCAACAATCACATCATGAATCTAAACCTTTTACCACATACCAAGGCAAATACCATAAAAACAAGAAGCACAGAGATACTCAATCAGATCCACATGTTGTTCATGGCAGAACTCAGTATGTGGTAGTAGTTCTGACTAATAATCCTTATGGTGGCTGACAGGGGAAGGGATGAAGGTTACTAGCAATATGTTATTTTGAGTCACTCTGATTACTGTATGAAGTATTGGAGGGGGGGACTCTGATTTAAATGGGCAATCAAGACTTATTAGCTTTACAAAAGGCAGATAAGAGACTACCAGAGACCTCTTGGTAGCGGGGTGGCTAATTTTTTGTAAGTAAGTAAGTAAGTAAGTAAGTAAGTAAGTAAGTAAGTAAGTA